>JBAGKK010046346.1:0-10276 GCA_037177015.1 Euceroptres primus
CTAGACGAACCCTAGACGAGGCGACCACCATAAAATTGACCTAGACGTTCGCTAGACGAGCAGAGTCTAGAAAGTATCTAAAAATCGTCTAGATTTTTTGCAGGGAAACTTATATATGTAGTAGATTATTTTAAATATATTGACAGGTTCCTTTTATCAGTTATTTTGAACCTTACAAATCATGCAACAATTAATTTTAGTTAAATGAGTATCAACTCATTTGACTAAAATTAATTGCCTTTCACCTAATAGTAGTTTATGTGGCATGCCTGTAAAGTAAGTGTTTTTAGGTTAGGATGCGGGTTTCAGTGCGAGCCCGTGGAGATATGAAACGAGCTAATAGCAAACGGACTTCAAGAAGTGACTTTTTCATGCCTATACCGTAAAAAAATGTTTATTTGTGCTGCATGCACGATCCTCTTATGTAGCGCAAACAGACACTTCAAATAGTAACATGGCTATGAATATAAATTATAACATCAAATATTTCAGATAATTTAATAGTTCCAATAACAAGTGGTACTACCTCAAAAATACTGTAACACTCTTAGGCATAAGCTCCTTTCACCAAAAATCTCAGTTTTGATTGTTTATAGATCATTTTTAGTTAAAAAAATACAGAACATTAAAAGTGCACCACATTTTGTTTATGACCAATCAGCAATAAATTCTTAAGAAACGTAAGGGAACCGGTTTTTAGGTTGTGCGTTACGCGCTAGAATTGAACCATTTTAATTATAAGGACGTTGCATATGAAATTCTCCTGCTGATTGTATTATAGTCCGGCGGATTAGTTGATGATAGCACTTCGTTTAAAAAGCAGGGTAAAGTTATGTGTCCTGTGTTCCTTAAGAAAATTCTTGAGCGGTGAAGGCATTTTGCATTTCTATCCCTAACAGCGCTATTTTGAAAAATAGCAGCTGTTAACTCAGGAAATTCGCTAAAACTTCATGAAAATAGCTATTTATTGTAGTATTCTTTGGTAAACATTAGGTGAAACGATCCTGAAAAGTTCAATATAACATCTCAACTTGCACATCGATACTACGTAGCCAAAAATTGCAAAATTTTGCTTAATTTTCAAGGGCAAACACGTATTAAAATTCAAAAAAACAATTCTTCATCATTTAGAGTCCAACTTTTTTGTAAGTGTTCCAGGGTCTAAACTACAAGTTAACTGAATTCAATCCGAATTCTAGATAAATATTTTTGCAAGTTATTATTTGAGACTCAATTTAATGGATAAAAATATATATGAAAACATGATGTAGTTCTAAAAAAAAGATAATCCGTTCCAACCCTCGTAAAGTGCCATTAATCTTGAAAAACCACCCCTAATAATAAACACAGTTCACTCAATGTTTTATAAGCGTTTACTAAACCACTATTTCTGTTTATTATTTATTTACTATTATTATTTATTAAACCACTAGTTCTGTTCAGCCTATATGTTTATCAGATTATTTAGTATTTATTAAAATAATTGGAACAATTAAAAAAATGCCCCTTAATTTAGTGAAACTCCCTGCTTAATAATTTTTAAAATTACAAATTATACATTTTAAAACTAAAGAGGTCTTATACAAAGAATTCTTTTGATGAAGCGAATCAAAATCCGAGGGCCATTTTATTCAATTAGTTCCCAATTTTTGCATAACATAAAAAAATAGTAAAGAATCTTCAAAAATTCCACTTTTCGTATAAATATTGATCGAATGTCGCCTGGATTTGAATGAAAACATTACCGGTGACATATGGTGATGCGTTGAAAAAAAGCACTAATGTCTTCCCATTGGAATACCACCATAAGTATCATAAAAGTTCTGGGTATGAGATGAATCAATACAAAAGTGGTACTTGCAGGTATTTTTACAAGTCCACAAAGAACTTGTACTTTACTCCCAATAATTAAAACTTTTTTGGGACACAAGTTCTTTGTGGACTTGTAAATGTACCTGCAAGTTCCAAACTATTTTTTACGAAATCTTTACAGGTACCAAGATTTATGTCCCAAAACGGCCAGATGTAACAGAACTTAGGTACCAAAAAAGTTCATCATACGACCTGCTGTTGAATCTTTTTAGACTAAAGTATCGGAAAAGTTCCAATTCATTTTTCAGGAAATTTTTTCAAGGGCTCATAGGATTTATGTCTTACACAACTCCAACTGAAATACAACTAAAGTACCAAAAAAGTTTAACATACAACCTGCTGCTGCTGAACTGTTTCGGCACTTTAATTCTACTTAAACAAGACCTTTTTTGGGACATATATCCTAGAGCACTTGTGACATTTCGTAAAAAATGGGTGAAAACTTTTGCAGTGCTTGAGTCCCATTGAGCTTAATGGGACACGGCCTAAGGCATGTCGTACTAAATTCAAAATATATTTTTTTCTTCTTTTTGACCAACTCATGTCCATACGAAATCAGATATCAAGTTGAAACTTTGGGAGCTTTAATAGGAGGCACTAAGGATCGTTTGTATATTTTTAAGTGTTTATAATTACAAAAACATGGTTGAGAAAATTTTTCAGAATGTCGCTTAATAAGAACCCTTAACAACGGTTGCTATGGAATTATTATTTTCAACACATATAACGTTTTCGGGTTCTCAATATTTTTCATCTAGTGGTGTATTTAGCATCCCTCCCTTATACCCATATACCCTCTTCATCCCTCCATGTGAGGGATGATTTGAACTATTATTTCGATTTTAAGAAATATGAACTCAAATTTATCAATTTGATACAGTTTAATTTTTTGAAGAAGAATAAAGCCTGTCCCAAAATTTGAAAACTCTAGTCATGCAGGACTTTAAAATAGGTTCCTAACTCAATTTTCTAAATTTTTGGATCGGGTGTGCAACGGTAGGACATGGCAAAAAATGGCAGAACATTTTTTCTGTGCGATATGATATGGAATCGCCCATATGCGCACACTTTTTAGTTCGTCACTTACTTACTAGTGGCGCGGTTTTCGGAGAAGGTAGAGCGCGTGAATATTTAAAGTGAGAATAAAATAAAAAAGATTTAAAAAAGGATTTATTCATAAATTAAACTAGAAATACAATATAAATAAAAGGAGGGAGGCTAGTTTTATAACTTTTATTGTAAAAATATAAGAAAACATGGTGGCATTTGTGTGATTAATATGAATGTGAAAAATATGAGTGTATAAAAAACATATGCCACCTTATAAAAAAATATTTATTGAAATGTTTCAAACAATTTTCAGAAGTTATATAACGTTGAGAGGGTTTTCAGTTTTTAACATTTGGTAAAGCCGAGGGGTTCCTAGGGTAAGGTATCGACCCTGACGTATTGACCGAGGTTCAGTTCATGTTAGGAAACTGAACTGCTGGCTGCGGGAAATGTCGACCGAGGGTGATACCGACAGTCAGATCAGAACCTTTCTCTGCCGGTAAGTGACGTTGTGGTGACATATCTACAGAACCTTCGAAAATTATCTGAACACCTAAAAAAATCCTATTAAAAACTCGCTGGTCTGTTTTTATGATTAACTTTGCAAGAAATGAAGACACAGATATTTTAAGGAAATCCTTGGAAAGTTTATTAAATTCCGCGTCGATTGAGCTCTATATGGATTGTTTTCGTGAATGTGGAGCAAGCAAGCATGTGAGAAATATAGGGATAAATTCCATTTTTTTGCGAATTTTCGTTCCTTAAAGAAGGAGAGTAAATAAGGCCGGTTTTTAGTCCAATGTCAGAACTGGCTTAAAGTGAGTGAGTTTGATCCTCTATGTGTGCTTCATAACGTCCTGAAATTATTTTGTCCTAGAGCCATTTGATTTGTTATGAATTTGACAGAATGAATTTTTTCGATTTACATGGGATTTTATATTTTGGCTTCAATCACGTTAGCTTTTAAGTAGTTAAGGTCGATGTCGCACCACTATACTTTCTCAAAAACTTTGCCGATATACAATGTACAAAATATGTCAGAGCCGTTCTTCTCATCGAATTCGCTCATATTTAAATCGAGCGTTATCTTAAGGCTTGGAAGCATGCTTATGGGAACAGTCATTAGCAACTTCACCCCATCATCTTTAGCGTTTTTTTTCACACGCGACATCGAGATAGATGCGACACAAGCGTTTTTAAATAAACTAGTATTAGTTTTTCCATTATAAGTGATATTCTATAATAGAAGTAAGTCCCATCACCCCGTCAAGGTTCCAGTTCACAATGAGGTTTTATCCTTTTTTTAAAGTTTTTTTTATATTTATATTTATATTTTTTATATATATTTTTTCTTTTCTTTCAAATCCAAGCACACTTAGAATCATATCATAAGAACGCAATGGAAGAAGGGAAGGAAAAATGTTTATGATTCTCACTGTGCAAATGATCTGAAAATTGTTCAGGGCAATTCGCTATCTGAAGTCGATTTCTCATTGTCATCCGTCCAGTTTGAAGAAGCGTCTATCACCATAGTCTTTAAACTGTTGAGAGGGCCTGTGAGTGCTTACCGCTTGGTGCCTTTCTTGCGTACCCAAGGTACCACAGTACACTTGTAATGTAAGCACAGCTTCCCACAACCCTTTCACCAGTTTTGCATTGGCAATACCAACCACCTATCGGATTTGGTCCTGCATTAATGGAATGCCCCTTATGTATTTATAATTGGCCTTATGTATTTATGCCCTTAATATATAATAAATGCCCTTATGTATTTATAACTTGGCATGGAAAAATTTTTTCTTTTGAAAGAATAATTGGAGCTTTTTTAAATGAACATGTAAGTTCCATCGGCCTCAGGAATAGCTACATCTTGAACATTTGAACAGAAGGTTTTTGCGATTCCTCTAGTATGCTTCTCTATAACTTAATCACGTGAAATATGATCAAATCCGAGGAAATCTGGAACAAAAGACGTCATTAGAGCATTCCTTGCAGCCGAAGTTGCTCTACTGACTTTCCACCTATCTATTGCAAAGAGGATCGCTCTACACGAGAATGCTTAGCACTACTCTTGATGAAGTTGCGTACTGGTCTTTCGCATTCTATCTTGTACACCCTCTTTGCAATAGATAGAAGAAAAGTCGGTAGAGCAATTGCGGCTGCAAGGAATGGTCTGCTGACGTCTTTTGTTCCAGATTTCCTCGACTTTGATCACATTTCATGTGATGAAGTTATAGAGAAGCATACGAGAGGAATCGTAAAAAGCCTCTTTACAAATGGCCAAGATGTAAGTATTTTTAAGGCAGATGGAACTTACATGTTCATTCAAAAGAGCTCCAATTATTTTTTCCAAAGAAAAACTTTTTCCATGCATAAAGGGCGACTTTTGGTGAAGCCCATGATGCTGGTATCGACTACTGGCTACATTCTATATGTTTTAGGCCCATATTTTTCAAATTAATTAATTATTAATTATTTAATTATAGATATAATTATTTAATTTAATTAATTAATTAAACATCAATTAATTAACGTTTAAATTACATGCTTTTATTGACAAAATGATACTCGATCATAAAAATTTTTCATACGATATTTTTTAATAATTTTATAAACAAATTACATAAACAAATGCCTAGTGTGAAAATTTAGATGAAGCTAGAATTAGTTTTTTCTCTTAGTTTTGTTAAAATGATGTCTTCAGTGATGTTTAATGATGAAAACTTTTAATCCGATATTTTTTACTAATTTTCTAAACAAATTATAACAATCTACGCTTAACGTCGGCATTACCATGCGTTACAGCCAAAGCTTTCTTGACTAAATGCATTAGAAACCTCTGGTTTCTTAAACGGCAATAAATTTTCTATTTTCATCGCCAAACTAATGCTTTTGACTTTTTTCGTGTTTTTTGGGATGAGGCACTGAAAATACTTCAACTTTGTGAGGTTCTTGATTTTGCGTTACAGACGCAATAGAAAGCTTTTTAAATTGCAACTTTAGAATTAACTGATCCTTTTCGGAAAGCTTCTGAATTAAATCTTAAGAACCTACTCCACATTTAACATCATTGATCTTCATAAAATTAGAAGAATTCTTTAGAAAGGATTTGAAATCATCGAAAAAGATCTTAGTGATTAGTTCTGGGTTAACAAAGTTTGGCAATAGTAACAGAATGAGCTTCCTGATTTGCGAGTCCAGTATGTGAACGAGAGGTTCTTCTTTTTGGAACAATAAAGTGAATTCAGTCGCGAATACTTTTGCCGAGGAAGCGAGGAGCTGCATGGTACTTTTCAAAAGGGGTTATTTAAGTAAGCTAGTATGCCTAAGTGGTTTTGCTGCACCATAATCGAGGACTATTTTTTTTAATGTGCCGCAGAAAATATTCTTCTAAAGCAGTCAGACTTTTCTGACATTCTATCCGATGATGGACCTAACGTGAGCCACCTTGTTTCGCTGTGTATTATGAACACGTGTTCCGGTAATTTTAACTCTTTTTGAATTTTACTGAATTCTTCACATCGCAAGTCTTTTCTTGTGAAAATAATAATAGACTTTAATTATAAAGTCATAAACATCCACGCTCAAGCAATCGAATCCTTTGACAAACCATAAATTTGCGATGTGAATATTGCAGGTGCCAATGTCAATCATGCGCTTGAAATTGTGTTCTTTTAAATAGTCCTGAAAAAGTTGCTACGCCTTTTTATTCACGTTAGGTCCATTACAACCCAATGTTAACACTTGATCAAAAGCTAAATCATTAGATTCTATCGCTTTCTTCAACTAGTAGAATAAAGTTTCACCATCACCTTTTTCAATAAAAAAAGTTTCCAGTTGTTGTCTTACAACACGATTCTCTTTCGTTGACGAAAATCTAACTTGGATTTGTAGTTCCCTTTTACTTTTAGCATTAACGATTTCATCAAAAAGCAAAGCAAAGAGCATGTTATTACTTTTTAGTTCTAAGAGCAAAAAATTTTTAAAATATGGCCCTTATGCTTCCGTTACTAAATATTGCGCTTTGCTAGTAGACAACGAAAAGGCTTCAGGAAATCCAGCTGGGAACATGGCTTGGAAAAGTTATTTTTTATTAGAGCATGAATTTATGGTTATTCGATTGAATGACGTCCATAGTCTACAATAATAATTCTTCTCTTGCAGCAGCTTCTCGAGGATTAAAGATCATTACTATCTTATTGTTACCAGTTTGGTCCTGCTCGGATGTGGATGATCCTGAAGGTTTATCCGTTGTTTTCGGTGTTACCACCATCAACGTATGCATTCATACGGATCATCTGCATCCTCTTGGGCTCAATCATAAATGAGAGCTCCATTACTGTCTTTCCAGGTTAACCATTTATCTTGCTTCGATTGGTCATGGTCGATTTTTTTTACCTAAAATACAATTAAAAATGCTGTAGAATTGCTTTGTGAATAGATTCAATTCATTTAATCAAATTAATTTTAGATTCTAAAATAAGTCCTAATTTTCAAAAAAAGAAGAACGATAGTCTACTGTTTGAATTACAATATTTCCACAAAATTTTGTTAAGTTCTACTAACCTGTGGGTACTTCACCTTTCGGAATTTGATTGATTTTGGACTCCTAATTTTTTGTTTGAAAGTTTAGAAAATTATATTTTGCTTTCGAGTTCCATTTGTTGTTGTGTGAAAAAACAAATGTGATGTCTTAAACTTCAGTACTGTAACCTGAAATACGTACATTTTCAAAAAGAATCTTTTTTTTCATGTTACTATACTTTTGTTTTGAATAATTAAGCTGAAAAGTCGTAATTTTATTTTCTTTTTAAATTCATCAAATAGCAAAAACACAAAATAGTGTGAGTATTAGGTGAAAATTTTTCAGGTATTGTTTTTATTTAGCCTAATATTTTTGCAAAGAATTATCCTGTTAGATTTACATCGTGTTTCTTTCTTGCAGCATAACAAATGACACCAATCTATCTTAATTGAAAAAAGATATCTGAGTGAGTTCAAGCACATAATAAATGATTGAAAAACAATGCACATAATGTAAAATTAAAGTGATTAAAAATAATTAAACAAACACTAACACTAATGACAAATTTACTTTATTTTTAAACAACAAAACATTAAATTCATGAGAGTTTAAAAGGTTTTGATACTTTAAAAAAATCTAAAAAACCTCAATTTACTTTAGACTGTTAAAGGCATTCTTTTCAAAGAAAGTATTTTTTTTAAGTTTGAGTAATGTGCGAAAAATAAGTTATAGATATAATAAAAAATAATTTTTTTACTGCTAAAGTGCTTAATTACTTATTTATTTAGCAATACCTTAAAATTTAAAGAAACGAGAACACCTGTCACTCTGATTCATATTTTACACAAATCAAATACGTATTACGTTTGTGAAGCTTCGCCGGCCACACCGAACGAAAATTATTTTCTGCATATGCAAGTTTCGCCATCAGTCATAATTGGGTTTACTTCACTAACCCATCATGGTGCATTTATACCTCTGTCCGTCCGACTGGTGCCGGTGCAGGCAGAAACTGCATAAGAGTAAAAGAGATAGAGAGCGGAAAATTAGACAAAAAGTACTCTCTATCTCTTTTACTCTTATGAACTGTTCTGCCTGCACCGGTCGGACGGACAGAGGTATAAATGCACCATTACAGCACTAAAAGTCCTTCAGAAAATATCAGTTGTAAATGACTAGTTGCGCATAGTCATAGCTGCACAAGCATTATGGTGCGCATTTTTGAGTATAATACATTTCTGTTTCTTATAATTCTTGAAAACTTAATCGCAACTTCAAAAAAAAATAGGGGAAAAAGGCGAAAAAGTGAACAAAATTCTTAAATATAGGGATTATAGGGGATTTTGAGACAAACAGGGAAAAAAGGGGAAAAAAGCAAAAATAGGGGAAAAAGGGGAATAAGGTACTGAGCGTGATCCCTGCATTTTAGACCACTTAAATAGCCTTAATAAACTAATAAATCAAAATGCATGTTGCATTAAATGCATTAAGGATCATACACACAATATTTATATCGAAATTGTTACGCGGCCTTTCAATTTAAGAAGGCTCCACCCCTTGTTTTCTCTTTCTATCCTTATACATAGTCTTTAGATCATATCTCTTTCTAAAAATTAGTCACGTGAATCAAAACCAGGAATTAGAAATAAAGAATACAGTTATTGTAATTCTTCAATTTTTGCAAACTTTTCTAGTCTTTAGAAAAATAAAATTTTCATTAAGAGTTGTCCTGCATCGAAAAATGCAGAATGAATTAAATTTTTAGACAAGTGAAAATAAATACGATGAGGGACATGAAATATTGACGTTTCGCTACTAAGGAATTTCCAAAAAACAAGAGCAGGAAGGTGAGTGACTCGAAATGGCCAAGTTTAGAGTGACAAGAATGAAACGACACGTACAGTCTTGGTCATATATGCCTGCTTTACCCTTGGGTAGCCTCATTTGAGCGCATGTGGAAGATTTAGTTCTTTTTTGTTAGTTTTCCTATGAGGCGAACATTTTTAAGGACGAACGCCTTTTGGGGCAAACAATTTTTCCTCACCTTCCCAAATTTCCATTTGGAATGTTTTTTGTGATCCTGTGTATACATGTGGGATCGTTTCTCCCACCCTTCGGACTGATAGGGTTGTCTTCAACTGTTACTTGTATGCTACCAGAAGCAAACGTGTGAGCAAAAGGGAGGGAAGTTCAAATAATTAATGACAAGCTGATTTTGAGTTCAAAGTTCCCAGATGATCTCTAAGTTTATTCAAATATTTTTTAATGAGGAAATATGGGCACAATAAATAATCGATGGAAACGATGCATTAAACTGTTACCGTATAGACCTATTCTACCAATCCGGAAGAAAAGAGAGAGAGAGATGAGAATCTGTCGTCCTAGCTTCAGTTTTTCTGGAAAGCGCGATTATTTGAATTCGTTCGCTGTCAAGTTAACAGCTCTAGTCCTTTTTTGCGACACACACGTGCGACACGACATCTCGTTTCTATTTCACCATTAGTTTTATTGAGAAAAGAAATAGGTGGCTTTCAACCAGAGAATAATCGAAAGTATAGGTATCGATCGATATTCTCACTAGTTATTTTCTCGATAACCCTAATTAGATGTTTTGATAGGTAACAACACCGTTTTGATATTCGGTGCTATTAATCTATCGAGATCACTCTCTGAAACTTTATCCGGATCCGAAATAATATTTATTTGATTTGTTTTCCCGGTCAACTCTGATCGACTTACAAGGGGACCTTACGACGTTGTATTTTTTGTTTTTATCGATACTCTCCTGAATGATAGATACCTATTAGAGGTTTTCTGAGAAAAATCAAG
>JBAGKK010046357.1:0-10276 GCA_037177015.1 Euceroptres primus
CATATATATATATATATATAATTAATTTATTTGTAATTTTTTCAACATTTTCTATATATTGAAAATGGAAGAAGCATTACAACGCAGCAATATGAATTACCGATTGTCTATTAAGTAGTGAACGACCTTTTAAAAAAAGGTCGAGACTAAATATACAACAAGATTTTCTATTGTTCACATTTTCATAAATGTTCCATAAAAATCCAACTATTTTGTACAATTCTTATCACCATTTCGAATTTAAAAAATTTTACTTGTAGTTTTTAATTAGCGACCAAAAAAACGTCAAAGTTCAAAGTTTCATAAAAAATCGACTATTTTTTATCATCATATTGGATCTGCCATATTAAATTTTAGTTTGCCTTTGGATTTGTTATCAGCGACCCGAAAAACCCCTTATTTCCAAATTTCAAAAAAATCAAACTATTTTTACAAAATTTGATCGCCATATTGTATTCGCCATTTTGAATTTTAAAAATTAGACTCTAGATTTGTAACCAGTGACCTAAAAAGTCCCTACGTACCAAGATTCATAAAAACTTAATTATTTTTCAAACATTCATTAATATTTTTGCGCTCTAGCTTATAAAGGGTGTCCCACCACCTATGCACTTCCCGGTTATGTGTGATAGAGCACAAAAAAAGAAACAGAAAAGTTCTCTGGCAAAATTTGATCTGGGCCTTAGTTTGGGCCCAGTAAAGCTTCAAAGTTGGGCATAATGAACCACTCAGGAGCGAGACTTAGGTTTGGCTCATAAGTGTTAAGATAGTGTGCGTGTTGGCGGTTCACTTCAGCTCCGGTAAAAATTTCACATCGTTGCTCCTCGATTGTTTCTTCAAAACGCGAAGTTCAAGCCTTTAGATTTTTTTAAATTCTTAATTATTCTTGCGAACGTTTATTACCGTTCTTAAAATAACATAACATTTGCTTAACCTACAAAATACTAATTTCCATTTATTACAGAATTTCTCTATCATTTCTTGTAGGAAACCCAACAAAGAAATTTAAAGTTCAGAAAACCAAACGAACTTTTGTTCCTAAAAAATAATAAACAAATCTAAGCTGAGAAAACACATTTTAAACCTAAAAAAGTAATACTTTGCGTTTCGTTGAAAAATTTTTGTTATCTTTATTCTCACAAAACGAAAAAAGAAAGCTCGAAAACCAAACGAACTTTCGCTCTTGAAAATAAATCAACAAGTCTAAAATGAGAAAACACATTTCAAGCCTCTAAACGGAATTCTCTGCGATTTATTGCAAAATTTTTGTTACATTTAATGTAACAAAACCAACAAGAAATTAAAGCTGGGAAAACCAAACGAACTTTCGCTCTTGAAATTAAATCTACAAGTCCAAGATAAGAAAATTCATTTTAAAAACCGCAAAAGTAACTCTTTGCCATTCATTATAAAATTTTTGTTACATTTATTTTAACAAAAAAAAAAAAACTTAAAGCTAGGAAAACCAAACGAACTTTAGTTTTTAAAAATAAGTCATGTCTGAGGTAAGAAAACACATTTTGAACCCCTAAAGTAATTCTTTTCGATTCAATGAAAAATTTTTGTTACATTTATTGTTACAAAAACAATAAAGAAATTTAAAGCTCGGGAAACCAAATGAACTGTTGTTCTTGAAAATAAATTAAGAAGTCTAAGATAAGAAAATACATGTTGAACCCCCAAAAGGAATTCTTTGCGAATCGTTGCAAAATTTTTCAACATCTATTATTTACAAAACCAACAAAGAAATTCAAAATTCGGAAAACAAAACAACCTTCTTTCTTGAAAATTAATCAATAAGCCTAAGATAAGAAAACATATTTTGAGCCCCGAAATGTAATTCTTTGCGATTCGTTACTAAATTATTGTTACACTTATTTTAACAAAACCAAAAAAAAAAAAAATTAAAGGTAGGAAAACCAAACGAATTTTAGTTTTTAAAAATAATTCAACAAAAGTCTGAGGTAAGAAAACACATTTTGAACCCTGAAAGCAATTTTTTGCGATTGATTGCAAAATTTTTGTTACATTTATTGTTACAAAACCGACAAAGAAATTTCAAGCTCGGAAAACCAAAGGAACTTTTGTTATTGAGAATTAATCAACAAGTCTGTGATAAGTACAGAATTCTTTATGATTCATTGCAAAATTTTTGTTACATTCATTGTAACAGAATTTGAAAAAAGATTAAAGTTGGAAAACCAAACAATCTTTCGTTCTTAAAAATAAATCAACAAGTTTAAGATAAGAAAACACACTTTGAACCCTTAAAAGTAATTCTTTTGGATAAGTTGCAAAATTTCTGTTACATTTAGTGTAACAATAACAACAACAAAAAAATAAAGCTGAAAATACCGAACGAACTTTCGCTCTTGAAAAATAATCAAAAAGTCTAAGATAAGACACCACCAGCAGTAATTCTTTTCAATTCTTTGCGAAATTTTTGTTACATTTATTGTCACAAAACCAATAATGAAATTTAAAACTCGGAAAACCAAACGACCTTTTTTGTTGAAAATTAATCAACAAGCCTGAGATCAGAAACCACGTTTTGAACGCCTAAAAGTAATTCTTTCCGAATTGTTGGAAAATTTTTGTTGCATTTATTGTAACAAAACCAAAAAAAATTAAAGCTGGGAAAACCAAACGAACTTTCGCTCTTGAAAATAAATCAACAAGTCTAAGATGAGAAAACACATTTCAAACCGACAAAAGTATGCTTCTGCTTTTCACGGCTTCCGCAAACGGACTACAGGTCCCTGCAGGCCCAAAGGGGCACTACTCCCACGCACGACGCACAAGTACGCACGGGTGACATCATTCAGGGGCTCAATTCCAACATGTAACAATAAATATAACGCAAATTTTGGAAGGAATCAAAAGAATTACTTTTGGTGGTTTAGAATGTGTTTTCTCATCTTAGACTTGTTAAATTATTTTCAAGAGCGAAGGTTCGTTTGGTTTTCCCAGCTTTAATTTTTTTTGGTTTTGTTACAATAAATGTAACAAAAATTTTGCAACGAATTGCAAAGAATTACTTTTGGGGGTTCAGAATGTGTTTTCTTATTTTCGACTTGTTAGTTATTTTTAAAGCACAAAAGTTCGTTTCGTTTCATGAGCTTTAGAGTTCTTTATTGTTTTTGTAACAATAAAAGTAACAAAAATTTTGCCAAGAACCGCAAAGAATGACTTTTGGGGGTTCAAAATATGATTTCTTACTTTAGACTTGTTGGTTAATTTTAAAGAACAAAAGTTCGATTCGTTTCCCGAGCTTTAGATTTCTTTATTGTTTTTGTAACAATAAATGTAACAAAAATTTTGCAAACAATCAAAAAGAATTATTTTTAGTGATTCAAAATGTGGTGTCTTATCTTACACTTTTTGATTATTTTTCAAGAGCGAAAGTTCGTTCGGTATTTCCAGCTTTATTTGTTTTTTTTTTTTGGTATTGTTACAATAAATGTAACAAAAGTTTTGCAATGTATCCAAAAAAATTACTTTTGGGTGTTCAAAACGTGTTTTCTTCTCTTAGACTTGTTAATTTATTTTTAAGAACGAAAGATCGTTTGGTTTTCCAGCTTTAATTTTATAAAAAATTTTCTTACAAAGAACGTAACAAAAATTTTGCAATGAATCGCAAAGAATAACTTATCTCAGACTTATTGTGCTTTCTTATAAAATGTATATTTCCGCCAATTTTTAATAAATCGATCTAAAAATTTCCAGAAATCTTTCCGCAATAGTGAGGAACAAATGTTTCACTGGAAGTTGTTTCAACTTTGAAGATTACTCAATACTTTTCTTCACCGAAACTTAAAAAACGTGCTTACCGTCAGGTATCAATTTGCAATTAATTATTATTAAACTATTTGCAGTTTTAACTTTTTTCTTCATTTTGTAGGCATTGCTAGTGTATAATGCGTGTGTATACCAAGTTTCAAACAGTTTCTATAATATTTGTGTGAGTAAAGACGATTTATGTTTTAAAAAATAATTGAATTTGGGGATTTTTTTCACTTTTTCAATTTTATTATTAAAAATATACATCGGGGGAAAAAACTTTAAATAGAAAAAAGTTCTGTCTTGTCATTTTCTACAAGCCCATATTTTTTTTATTTACTTTTTTGAACTTGAAAATTTGGATATCACAAGACGTTTGTACAATATTTTTTCGCGTTTTTGAGCGCTCGTCCCCTTATTGCATCCGGCCCCTCAATTGTAACATGAATTTTTCAACGAAACGCAAAGAATTATTTTTTTAGGTTCAAAATGTGTTCTCTCATCTTAGATTTGTTGATTAATTTTGAAGCACAAAAGTTCGTTTGGTTTTCTCATCTTTAATTTTTTTTTTGCTTTTGTTACAATAAATGTAACAAAAATTTTCCAACGTTTCGTAAAGAATCACTTTTAGAGGTTCAAAACGTGGTTTCTTATCTCAGGCTTGTTGATTTATTTTCAACAAAAAATGTCGTTTGGTTTTCCTTGTTATAAATTTAATTGTTGGTTTTGTGACAATAAATGTATCAAAATTTTGCAATGAATCGTAAAGAATTGCTTTTGGGGTTCAAAATTATAAAAATGGCCGCTGCTTGTTGAACTCGTATCGGTTGTGATCGCTAATAAATTGAAAATTTTCTGCATTGTAGTGCTTGTAACGTAGTAAAATTTGCAGTGTACTCTTCGCTCTTTTATTGTGAGTTCTAACAATTTAGTTTTTCGTAATTGGGCAGTGCGGTTGAACCTGAGTGTTAGTTTATGTTGAAGTGTACAGGAACCTAACCTCTAAAGTTACCAGTTGACTAGTGGATTTTACATCTCTTGACATTTTTTGTGTTTTATAAACATGCCTGATAAAGACAAATTCGACAAACTACTCTTACCTGCTGAGAAAATTTGTCGCGGATGTAAAGGAACTGTGATTGATGCAGTTCTGTGCTCTGGATGTTAAACTCCCTATCACCCTGGCTTTGCTCTACGCGCTACGCCTTTTGACGATGGGTCCTACTCTAAATGTTGCCATCCACGATCTCGCACTCCGACCTCGCCAGATCCAGGTTCTGCATCTATTACTATTGGGGATATCGAACATATAATGAAAAGTGGCTTCGCATCCATGAAGCCTGAACTTGAAAATGTCACAATCTCTGTCAACTTGCTTTCCGAGAAATTGGACAATCTTTCTTTGAAAATTGATGATGCCATTTTACGAACTGACGACACTGAAAAGCGAGTTGTAGACCTAACTGCCAGAATGGATGCTGCTGAAGGTACGATTGACAAATTAAAATCTGTTGACATCTCCCACCCATCTATTGTCATCAAGTCACTCACCCGTCAATGTCTCTCTGAAATAGAGCAGAGATTCTCTAGAAAAAATAACCTTATAATTTTTTGTTTCCCCGAGAAAAGTAATGCTAATGTTTCCGCTAGTAAGGAAATCCCTATGTCCACAGTATCCGAGTTTTTCTCTGGAGTAATTCCAAATAACATGTTTGAAAACAGTCGTGCATACAGAGTTGGTATTTTTTCGCAGACGCAATTAAGACCTCGTCCCATGAAATTGATGTGTGCCTCATCGGAAGCGTCGAATGCTCTCCTTCAGTCGTTTCTCAACGCAAAGAAGGGTACCGACAACATGAAGGATGTCGGCAAAAGAAATTAATTAAAATCAATCTGGATGAAACCCGACAAAACAAAAGCTCAGTTGGAGGAATTATCAGAAGTCAAGAAGGAGCTTGCCTCTCGTCGTTAAATGGGAGAAATAGATCTCGCGTTACGTTTCGTCAAGGGATTCTAGCTGTTACAAAAGTGAAACAGCACACGAACGCAAATTTACCGAACGCCACAACAATCTAGTAGAATCACGTGACTCTCCAGGCGCTATCAGTCCCCCTTCTTCCTCTGCATGCGCGACGACCGGCACCTGTAACTCTTCGATATCACTTTACTACCAGAATGTCAGGGGCGTACGTACTAAATTACATTTATTGCGTCAGGCTATCCCGTTTAGTTCTTACAATATCATAGTTTTTTCTGAGACATGGCTTCATGATAAAGTTGATAATATTGAGTAAGGTTTCTTAGGATACGATATCTTTAGTTGTGTTAGAAGCGTTCTGACTAGCGACTAGCGACAAAATTCTGTCACCTATATAATTGGCGTTTTTTACATTCTTCCTAACGCTAACTTACAGAGTTATATTGATTTTAGCACTATATGTGAAGAGGTTTTATGCTCTTTTCCTAGTTCAACCATATATATTTTTCGTGATTTTAACATGCCCTATGCAACGTGGAATTTAAACTCTGATCAGGGTCCCAGCTGTATTCCTAAACCTGGGCCTTCACAGCTATGTGTTGACATTTGCTCTACTGTTTCTGATGTACTTGTTTATTTAAATCTGACGCAACTGAACAACAACTACAATGTGCACGGGTCTTTGTTAAATTTATTATTTACCAACAGCATTCTTGACGTCATAAATGTAGCAATTGACCCACTATTACCTACCGATAATTATCACCCTCCCCTCGCATTGGATCTTAGAGGGGCTCTCGCAGCTGGCGATTTAAACCACCTCCCATCTGCATTCGTCCGCTTTAACTTTAAGCAAGCGAACACTGCGGAAAATTAGTCACTTTCTTAATGAGGTTGACTGGGTTTACCTCCTTGCTTCATCTTCTGTCGACGAGGCTATCGACACACTGTACACTTATATTTTCACCGCAATTAACTACTTTGTGCCTACAAAAACATTTAAGCCTTCCTCCTACTCCCCTTGGTTCAACAGCGATTTAAAACAATCTGTCATTGCTAAAAAAGTTGCTCACGCTAATTATAAAAAGTCTCGCAATCTGAGCGATTACCAACTATTCTCAAATCTTTGAACACATTGTAAAAATCTTTCTGATACATGCTACAAGTCCTTTATTGCGAATACCGAAAATGCCATTATATCTAATCCTAAATCTTTTTGGAATTATATACATGCTATTAGAAAGGACAATAATTTGCCTAACGAATTTTTTTTTAACAATGAACACGCGAACAATAGTGAGGGTATAGCTAAACTTTTTTCTAAACACTTTAAGTCTATATACACTGAACCGATTTCCAGCGATGTTCATTTTAATCAAACTGATGTTATAGACCTCTCCAATTTAAATATCAGTAGGGACGAAATCTCGAGCAAGCTCTCCAAATTGGTTCCGAACAAAGGGGCCGGACCTTATTTTCAACTTATCACTTTCGAAGGGTTACTTCCCTCAGGAGTGGAAGAAGCGAATAGTTGTCCCAATCTTTAAACCAGGTAACCGTAAAGATGTTAAAAATTACAGACCGATAACTATACTCAATTCCATGGCTAAATTTTTTGAGAGTATCATTTTTGACCAACTTTACCTTGATTCTAGTAATACCATTATAGAGGAGCAGCACGGTTTCATGAGAAAGAAGTCAACGGTAACAAATCTTTGTACCTACACGCACTATTTATCACAGAAGCTTGAAGCGGGCTCCCAAGTCGACGCATTGTATGCCGATTTTTCTAAAGCGTTTGATACAGTTAATCACGGTATTCTAGTGGCTAAGCTCGGAGCTCTTGGAATTTCTTCTTACTTACTCTCATGGCTTTCTAATTATTTACATGGTAGATTCCAATGAGTGCGTATTAATGGGAAATTCTCTGAAGTTTTTCTCGCTTCGACTGGTGTACCGCAGGGCTCGCATTTGGGTCCTCTCTTGTTCCTCCTCCACGTTAACGACATACGTAAATTTCTTATATTTTGCTTCTTTTTGCTTTTCGCTGATGACCTCAAATTGTACAAGGAAATAAAGTCCCATATTGATTGTATTGATCTGCAGGATGACCTTGACCGTTTGCAAGATTGGTGCAACCTAAATGGAATGCAGCTTAACATTAAAAAATGTGCAGTCGGTCACGGGTATTCGTGATCTTGGAGTTTACCTCGATGGAACAATATCCTTTGATGATCAAGTTTCTGCCGTTGCAAACAAGTCCCTTAGATCTCTGGGCTTTGTCACTAGAAATGCTTCTCAACTTAAAAACCCACTCGCGCTAAAAGTTCTGTATTTTTCGTTAGTAAGACCACTCATAGAATATGCCTCTGTCATCTGGTCTCCACAATATGCTGTGCATAAAATCAGACTCGAACGTATTCAGAACCGATTCCTTCGCTTTGCGGCTAGGCAGTTAGGCATGGTCATGAACAGACGTGATCATGATTATGACGGGATTAGAGCGCTACTCAATATTCCTAAAATCTGTTCTAGATTTTTGTTAGCCGATTTACGATTTTTGCACAATATTTTAAACTATGCTATTGATTGTCCCGCATTACTTTCAGAAATCAAATTTAATGCGCCTGCGAAATCGCTTCGATCTAAAACTTTTTTCCATGTTCCTCATCATGGTACTAACTATGGAGCGAATTCCGCGTTATGTCCGATTTGTTATGAAGCAAACGCTAATAACAACAAGTTTATCAACACTTTTGATTTTTTTGAGCAAAATGTGACTCTTTTTAATATTTTGTTGCGCAATTGTATATTGAATCGCGGCCATTGTACTTGTTTCGATGTTTCAGATTTAAGCTGGCTTTTTCATTAGTATATAAGTTTATTTGTAATAAAAAGCTTTGTCCGTTCACTGTTCTTAAATAAATAAAATTAAAAAAAAAGTTTTTATGCCAATATTGTAGATCTTTCAAAAAGAAATGTTTTTCTTCTCTTGACTTTTTTTCATATCGTGCTTTGTTCGGCTTAAAATCTTCATTTTCTTTTGATTTTTTGAATTTTGAAAATGCTATAAGTCTGATAATTTTATATAATAATTGATAATAATAATTTTACATAATAATAATATGATATATGATATTTATATGATAATATTTATATGATAATAATAATTTTATATAATAATTGATAAATAATAATTGAAAAATGTCATAAGAATAAATTGTTCTTCTTTCTGAGTACTATGAAAATCCGTACATAGAATTTGTAAATTGCAAAAAAAAGTGGTCTAAAAAATTTTCAAAATGCTGTAACTTTCTGAATTATTATTCAAAATGGCTGGTTAACGAACTTGACCTTCATTTCAGGACACTAACAGAGTATACCAAAGGCCAATCCAATCTGTCAATTTTTTCAAAAGTTATCGAGCTAACAAAAAAACATCTACAGATAGACACATTCACGAAAACCATTTTTTTGGGTTCAGGGGGTCTCAAAACGTGGACATTTGACAAAAACAGGGGGGGTCAAATTTTACACAAATCTAATACCTTCGCTGATGAGAATGTAAAAAAAGTTGAGTACAAAAATTTAAAAATGAAAGATAGTACAGACATATTTTGAGCAAAAGAGAAAGAAAAGATTACCAATATAAAAATCGAAGAACAAAATAACTTGCGAAGGAAAAGTTTGAAAAATCTTTACCTATTTATCAATTAGAATGTCGAAAAAATTCACAATTAGAATGCGTTATTTTCATATAAAATTTTCTCTAAAGATGCACATATAATTAAACTGTATTAGTAATAATTTGAAAAGCGCAATGGATATATCTGCATATCAGCCACAAAAGAATCCTTTGCAGACGACGAAAACAGTAAAAGTGATTCAACTTTCCTCATGTCGAGTTTATCGCGCATGTTAGGTATATAAAAAACCCTTCGCTTTCATTATTCATAAACCGCAATTCATAAACTTTTCTTGCAATTACCTACTGCAATTACCTACTCCTCGCATTACCTACCGCAATTACCTTCGCATTCGATTTCAAATAAAAATATGTTCTCTAATAATAATGCTAGAGTCAATGCAAGGAATCGTCCAGTTCCCTGAAAATGTGCCGTGCTGCATTTATTATTCAAAATGTGGACGCTGCAGGCAAGGAAGTTCGCACGGGTAGCTTTCGTTTATGGATATACCTTCTTCATGGAGAAAAGACTAAATATATTATGTCATTAAACATTCGAAGACTGTCCTCACATGAACATCGATCTAGAAAAAAATGGTTGTTTCGGAAGAAAGTGAACTGAAAGGATGGATTCTCACCTCAAGAGAAATAAATATTTCGTGACGATATTCTATTGAAAAATCTTTTCAATCTCTGACAATACTATCATTATTACTTCTAACCTCCTCGCAGAGGAAGGTTTGTAACGATGAAAATTTTCGAATCTTATTTTTTGATATTTCTCGACCTAATTCGACCCTAGGATTCCGAAAATAAGGTTTTTAATATATATA
>JBAGKK010046368.1:0-28571 GCA_037177015.1 Euceroptres primus
AGGATAGCTGTCTGTATAAACAGACTAGCTATACCTGAAAGTCCTAAAGAAGCTGTGCTGATTTATGAGATCTAGAATTATAGAGGCTTCAACTCTGTCTCTCCCACAATTTCTTCATCTCTTTCTGTGGAAACTTACAAGAAAGTGATGACACTAATAATGATGGGATATTGGGGGTTTAAACTGCCGGCGGGTACAAAGGGACTGTGGTCTTCTGGGGACCAGAAAGATCAGTTTAAGATCACTTTAAGACAGGCCTTTACCTGCCTTTACCTTCCCTTATTTACACTGTAGTAGTTAGGTTGGTCTTTCTTTTTACGAGGGTGCCCAGCGGCGACAATATTTTTGTGAATACTTTTCAATTCCATGAAGCAAATTAAAATAATTTTAATATATTTTAATTCAGTAATTTTCGCTGTTTTTATTTACTATTTTGTGAATAATTATTACTTAGGAAAAACCATTTTACATATTTACAGAATTGGTCATTCTATGTCGTCAATATTGATTCCTGCTCATACCTATGGTGAAATCTGATTTGAACTTTTTTTTCCAGAATTTTGTATTTTTTACAGAGAAAGAATTTGAATGAGTCTTCAATGACAAAATAATGCAGTTTTATGCGCAATTTTATTTGGTCAATTTTATGCTTTTGGGGTGATTCTAACGCGTATAATAAAAATTTCTTTAATAATTATATTTAAGGTTATACGTCACTTCTTCGAACGGTATTGAGAGAAGTTAGAAACTAACTTTCTTCGATTCCTCCTTGAGGAATTAAAAATAAAGGACAGAAATGGAATTCAGAAGGATTGAAAATTTTTAATACTTTTTAATGCAAGCCTTCTTACCGAGGATAACCACAAAGTTTTCCGAAATATGTATGAATATTTATTTATATTAGCTGTATTTCACTTGAATTTCATGTCTAATTGATAGAAAATTATATTTAATTGAGAATCGTAAGTAAAAATAACAGTGCGCCGTATTAGCCGCAAAGGGAGATGACTTGGTGCAAAACACGAAGTACCTAGAAGAAGGAGACGTCTCACCTGCTGTCGGCTCCAACGGAAAGAAATTCCAAAATGGGGGTCATATATCTCAGATTTTCCCGTTTCTAACACCAAAAGCGCTTCTTTAGCTACCTTGAGAAAATATGCGGACAATTTTGGAACTACCCTAGCGGAAAAAACGGAAAGTTTCGGAATCAAAGTTCGGAGAAGATTCTGAAAGCTTCTTTCAGTGTCCCATTTAAATCCATGTCTAATTCTGTACGAATTGAAATGAATGAGACATAGATTCAAATGTGATTCGGCAAAAACCTTTCAGAACCTTTTCCGAATTTTGATTCCGAACCTTTCCATTTCTGCGGCTAGGGTACAATATGACGTCACTCAAGGACTACGTGATTTACGTGATTGACAGAAACGGCTGTAGCAGACGACAAATTCTAATTGCATATTTTCAATGAACAGGCGCTGTTGGTTCTAAATACGGAAAATCTTAGATCTATGAACCCTATTTTAAATTGCTTTCATAAACGAGGAGACGTCTCGTTATTCGCGTCTCCTTATTCATTGTAGTTTAGTTTATATCGTGCGTAATCTGATAGCTGTGACACATTATCCGCTTCTCGTCTATGACTTACCTAACCCTTTCATATTTAAATTTCAATAGTCTTTAATACGTCAGTATTTGAAGTATAATGAACGTTATAAACTTGGTTTTAGTGTTAAACTCTAGACGAATTGCAAAAGAAAATAAAATTTTGAAAACATAATGTTTACTTATTATTCAGTG
The DNA here is from genome assembly GCA_037177015.1 of Euceroptres primus. Classification (NCBI taxonomy): domain Eukaryota; kingdom Metazoa; phylum Arthropoda; class Insecta; order Hymenoptera; family Figitidae; genus Euceroptres; species Euceroptres primus. Next base: position 1,801 of record JBAGKK010046368.1, read on the forward strand.
AGAATTATTGTATTGTTCGGAAACAATCAGACCGTTAGACTAATTTTAAACGCTTTAGTTTCAGATTCTTCTAACAGACGAAAACGCTCTAGGCCGTTACAGAAATTACCTGTAAGTATTCTATCAGCCTGACTAAACCAGGCCGTTACCCTATTAAAAATATCCGTGCTGAAATACTACCGGACTCCGGGTGTAAATCCAAGCAGATTTCGGACGTAGATTTGGAACAAGATTTCGCCCGGATATACGGCCGGAGTATGGGGGGAATCCGCACGGATTTCGTCCGCATTCCCGCTCACATTTCTGCCCTGATTTGATCCACTTATAATAATAATTATATTTTACAGGACGTTGCGCAAGAAAAAAAGCCCTCTTTGTAGCATTGAGTTAGGTGCAGGGATATATTACCGGATAAATTCCCGACATTTTAAGCCCAAAATAAACCCTTTAGGTTGAAAAATGTGTGACAGGGACAATTTTGATGTTGGAACATTAAAAAGACGCTTTTCAAGAAAAGTGTATTTAAAGTTAGCAAGTGCCATAAGCGCACGTGTCATCTTTTTCTTCTCAACCATAACAAAAAATATACCCACTTCTAGGTCATAAGTATGTATTTTGTCACCAATTAGGGTATAGATTAGAGTATGATTTTCCATCAATAAACCAAAATTTATATTTTTAAAGCTTCTTCTCCGAAACGTGAATATCTCCTAAACTACGATCAACAAAGTGCCGAACGTCATATATATTGGTTTTTTGCTGGTTCACCGGGAAGGGGTGTCATTTTTTGAAATGGCACCTGCTTCCGGAGAACTCCTGCGATAGTTTGTCCAACCTTTATTATTTATGTGTATGTATTATGAATTATTATGTTTTTAATATATACATCAGTCACGCATACACTGAATCTGCCTATGCCTCAAAGTTTCGATAACTGCGCACACAGCCTTGAGGTTTCAAAGGTGGAACTGAACTAATAAAAACCTTTGATTATAAATAATAGAACAAAACCAAATTGCATACTTTTTACATGCAATTCGAAACAAATCAAGGGAACATCTTACATAAATTAGCGAATATTACTCGAATAGTACTGCTAACCGATTAAAGCTTATTTTAAATAATACAGTATTACTTAAAATCATCATTATTTCATAAAATTAAGAATTAAGAGAATGCATTACATTTTAATAATAATTAAATAATAATGTGATATGTATAAGGCTCCTACATAACAACAAGGTAGGCAATGTAACATTAACTTAATGTAATGACTTAAAATTTTAGAACGGTTATGTAATATATATACCATTGAAGTTAAAGTACTAATTGTCGTGCAACCATACTTTCATTGGAACTTTCGTGAATGCGGTATTCAGGAACGATTGAAAATGTTTTGCGATACTAGAACTCGCTGCTGGTCTCATCTCTTCGATTATCTCCTTTGCGTTCTGATTTAAGAATTGATTCATCGCCTGACCAATTACGTTACTGCCGTTTAACTGATCCACCACTCGGAATCGGGCACGGCCCAAACTGAAGTCAACCAAAAGTCGAGCGATTCTCATGTAACGAATTCCATCCCGAATTTCTTCTACACCTTGTACTCGAGCGATTGCTGCTACGTCACCTGAGAAAAAGTCCTGTACATTATTTTATATTACATTTTATAACAATGATTTTTGAAAGAAATTGCATTGATCTAAAAACTGCTACACTTAAAGAAATTATTTGACAGCATCAGCCATACGAATGAAGGTTGAAAGTGTAGTACAAAACTTCAATTATGCCCATACCATAGGCACACAAAAAGAAAAAAGTTGGAGGGCCGAGAGATTAGACCTTTTCAACCCCATGTTTTTTGAAGTGCTGAATTCGAATCCGACGTACATTTTATCCATTAGGTCCCAGGTTTTTATAAACAGTTTATTTAAACAAATACTCCATAGTATGAGTTTTTTGTTGAAAACAATTATTTTGATGTAAAATCGTTGTGATTTATTACTAGAATTGTATTTATTAACAAAAAATTATCATAAATTGATAATCTATAAACATTCTATAAAGTTATAAACAATTTCTTTCAACCAAGAAGTCCCTTTGGGAGGTAAATAGATATAGCAGATAAGTTATGTTGGGATGAATGCATTTAATCAAACTATAATATTTTATGTAAAAAAAACTAATTTTTCAATATTTCAAACAATTTTTTTAAATATGTAAATTATGAAAAATATTGATTGCGCCATTCGACTCTACGGAAAAAATTACATAATGTTCATGTGTTAGCCAATTTTTTCCCCCGCACAATTTTTTATGTATTACAAATAAACAATTACATAGTATGACACCTGCTTTAGGGTTTATTTATATTACACAACAAATTGAGTGTAGAAAAGATTGTCGAAAACATGGACTTTATATAATTTTGTCCGTAAAATCGAATGGCGAAAAACACTTTTTCCGAAACTCACATATTTATACAAATTATTTAGGCACTTGAAAAATCGGATTTGTTTCCATAAAAATTATGCTTTGATCAAATCCTAACGTCCCAATATTAACTTTTCTGGTACATCCGTTGTTCTACTCACGGATCTCAATAGATTGAAAAATTGTTTATAACTTTATTGATTGTTTAGAAATTTTCAATTTATGATCACTTTTCATTACTGATTATCATTCTAATAATAAAACACAACGATTTTATTACAAAATAATTTTTTCTACAAAAAACTGATATATTAGAGTATTTTTGAAAATAAATTGTTTATAAGAATTAAAAAGAAATCATTAACATCGGTTCAGAATTGTAGCCTGTAGTGGTTTATGAACTTGGTAAGATTTGATTTCAAATTCACAATGTTGGCCGTGAAACTCTTGAATGTGTGAACTTTAGGGTGTTTTACAAAAAGAATTTTATTTTCCCGTGACCATATCGCTACAGTTTGTTTTTTTTCTGGGTGAAAGAATACTTACCTAAGTTTGTCAGATTTTTAAAAAATTTGTAGATATTACACGCATCAATTCTATGTAAAAATTGAGATATTCGTAGTTTTCGATTTTTTAAAACATAAATGTTAATTATATACATATATTCTATGAATGAAAATTGTCGCCAATATTCAAAGCAACAAACTTTAATTATGTAGCTGACTGAAAAAAAAATTAGCACCGGTAGAGGTCACAAAAGGCACTATTTCGAAGGAACATAGAGAAATAAAGGCATAATTGTACTCCTAAATATTTTTTGCAAGGATTGTCAAAATTATACGAACTTCTCCATATAATTTGGGAAAAAATTTGTATAGAGAGATCAAAAATTTAAAAATTAAGCACCATAAAATACATGAAAGAAATTTTTTTTCTATTATAGCGAGGCTTTTAATAGCTTTCTCATCCGTAAACTACATCACCTAATTAATAAGCAGCCTCTTACAACGTTCTTAGAACATTAGAGAATCATGTAAACAGGAAAACATGTAAATATTATACACTATGATCAACGAATTTCTTTGATTATCGTAGATTTACTGGTTGAATGAAATTGTTTTCGGTGCCCCTCTACGATGTGCAGTAAATATTGTATCTGATCTTCTTGCTTAATAAGAACAAGATTGAATGCTTGAATCTACTCTACGAATCCCTCTACGATGTGGAGTAAATATTGTTTCTGATCTTCTTGCTACATAAGAAGAGGATTGAATGCTTAATCTTTGACAACCTTCAATCTTTGCACTTTCTAAGGAGCTTTGATGAAAGTATAATCCTTCGAATGCACATCTCGCTGGCAAATCTAATAGTGTACGCTGGGATCAAATTGACCTCGAATGATTTTCAAAGTGGAAGATCTCAAAATCTATCCGCTTTTTCGGAATACATCTACAGACGCTTTTTGTAGCTAAAGTGTCAAACTTTATGTCAGAATAATTAAATTTAAGAAAAAATGGAGGAGCCATAAAATATACTTAAAGTGGTAATTGCGCGAAAAATTGGATTGTTTCACAAAAAATGTTTCGTTTTAAATATAAAGAAAAACCGTTTTAGGGTACTCATTTTAGGGTACTCGTTTTAGGGTTCTCATACTTTATGCGAAAAATATTCTTTTGTTAAAAATAGCTTCATCTACACCAAAATAACTATAGGAGGGTCTTTGAGGTCGCTGATTACAAATTCGATATCATAACCTCAACCAAAATTTATAAAAACGTTGAGTGCGCCAACGACTTATGCCATAAGGTTTAGCACTTAACGCGCGTGTTCTACGCATGAATCTTTCCCACTCGAAGTTTCAGTGCTCTTATTTCGGGTATCTTAGTTAGAATTTCAGACAATATGAAGTAAAGAAAGTGAAAAAGTATGTTCAAATATTTTTATCGATTTTTGTCCTTGTACCAATTGATTTCGACTGGTCGGACAAAAGTTATGTTAAATTGTTTAAACAACTTTGTTAATTTAGAACATGTAATAACAACAATCATAACTAATTAGATTTGTCTCAGTTTTCTAATTTTTTTCAAGGAAACAGTCATTTCTGCTATATCTAGTTCTCGAGATATCGCTGAAATAAAAAACGAAGTAACTTTTAAACTAAGTATCATTTTGACCTCAAGCTTAATGCATACATTGGTCTTGATATGTGATTGAAATCTACCAAGTTTCATCCAAATCGGTTACCATCCTCCGAAATAGTGAAAATATTTCCTGGATTGGCACATTAGTGAAAGTGGAAGTGTTGAAATAATCAGCTAAGGGTTATTTTCAGAGCATTTTAAATAAATTTTCACCAGTTTAAGTGCACATGGTGATCTTCTACAAGATATTTTGAGTCGAGTTTTTGTGATTGGATATTTTAAGGTCGCATTTATAATAATAATTGTATTCTCTGACATATCAATTATATTTACAGGCGGAAGGGTTGTTTTTGAGTTTTGACTTTTGATGGAGTTAAATTATTTTCAGATTGTATATCTTGAAATTATATTTTTTATTGAATTTTATTATAGTTCAATCAAGTTTTATTTATTCACATGCGTCATCTGTATTTTTCAATACTTAGCATGTTCATTGAGTTGGTAGCCTTGCGTAATAAATTTTGGAACCTTTGTTCAATAACACATAAATGAAATATTTTTTTCGTCTTTCACTTACATACCAATTTCGGGAGTATAAAATCCAAGTCCTTTTTTTGCGATTTTTTTGGGAGCGGAATTGCCAGCCGAGCATCCTTTGGTTCACCAGCATTAAGTATTGAGATTTGCAGGTGATTTTTTTAGGTTGAGAATTCCTTACAGTGAGCCTTAATGCGTCGAGGAGGATTACCAGTGCCATTTTTTTGCAAGGCAGAAACCGTTCTCGTTTTTCTTCTCAACAGTCAAGCGAGAATCAAACAACGAAAACCATAGAGCATCGCGCTTAAGTACAAAAACACTGCTTGACAATCTCAGCTATCTGATTTTGTCTGATTTTGTACAAACCTTTTTCTGTTAAATAACATCTCTTTGCAATTCTTGCAGAAGGATCCTAGATTGTGGGAAAAAGATTAAAATTTTATCGAAGCTCGGGAGAAAGTGTAAAGATTGAAGGTTGCCAATGATTTAGCTGAGAGAGTGGTCGCGCTTATACAAGCATTAAGATCAGAAACAATACTTGCTCCAGATCGTACAGTAGAGGAGCACTGAAAATAATTTCCTCCAACCAGTAAATGCTTTCACGCCTTTCTGTTTACGAGATACTCTAATGCTCTTAGAAAGTTGTAAGCTTGAAAGAGGCCATCTATTAATTAAGTAATGTAGTTTTTTGATCCAGAAGCTATTAAAAGCTTTACTATTTAAAAAAACATTTTCCTGGCTTCATATTTTCTGTTTTTAAATTTCTTATCTCATCATCATAAAATTTTTTTTCCCAATTTGATTGAGAAGGTCACATAATTTTGGCAATCCTTACAAAAAAGTTTCAGGGGTACAATTATGCATTTTTCTCTCTATGTTCCCTCGGAATAGTGCCTTTTATGATCTCTACCGGCGCCAAATATATATTTTTTTCAGTCAGCTACATAATTAAAATTTTGTGCTTTGTCCATTGGCGACAATTTTCATGCATACAATATATGTCTATAATGAACATTTACGTTTTTAAAAAATCGAAAACTGTGAAAGTTAAATCAGATGGTCAAAACGCACATTGCTTATTGTTGTATCTATTCCAATCGTGCGGAGAATATAACCCAAAATATGTGTGTGACGACTAATAATTTCTTTTAGTGTACTCGGTTGTTTTTAGGGTTGCGTATTTTGAATTTAGTATCAAAAATTCAATACTAAAAATGGCGAAGCCAACATGGCGACTAAAATGTTAAAAGATCATCGGATTCGTATAGTGATGTTCGTCAAGACAAATAATTTCTTGAATATCGCGAAATCGCTCGAATTACTCTTATGTTATCATTGGCCAAACCACTTTATTTGACATAAGAAACACAATGGACAATCTCGTCGTATTTTAAAATGTCAAAAGCGTTTTAGTCATCTAAATAATTTACAAGAAAAATAAAGTGTTCTTGAGGCCGGGATCGAACATTTTTTACATTTTTGTAATTAGTTACTTTATTGTCTTAAATATCAAAGTTTCTATACTCGAAATATCAAATCAAGAAAACGTCGAAAATCTCGAAACAATATCGCGCATGTCAACCAAGATCTTCCCTTTTGAGCTAGTACATACGCTGCCTTTGGCATCAAATAGGCCGTAGTAGGATAAGCATGGTTGGGCTGCCCCTAGTCGGATTTGGTTCATATTTAGGGGATAAGTTACAAATATTATAGCACTAATTTACCCGAAGCATCATTTTCGAGAAATCATAATTTCTGAAGTTATAAGCAAAATTTGAAAAATGGAATTGTTTCTGAGACGGCTGAATCGATTTTCTAATATAGGGACAACTGATGCAGTTTTTGAAAAAATGCGGAAAGAAAGTTGATCCATCCAAAAGGGTAGAAAATCATCATTAAAATATTTTTCAATTTGTTTTCATATTATACTCGATCTTGATGGGGAGATTAAAAAGTCAAGAAAAATATTTTTGCAAACTAGTTTTTAATTTTCATTAACTATAATATGAAGTACCTTTACGACCGCTCTGTCAAAAATATATGTTACTGTTACGCTTTAATATCCTCCTTTATGGGACGCGTGAACTCATCTACTCCTTGCGGGTGGGAATTAATTTCCCCTACCCAAGCAGAATTTGAGTTCGGACCTGACTGCGGTGGGGAGGCCTAGAACTCCCGCGTGTAGTAACAACCTGGATACCGGAGCGGTGAAACCCGGTTAGGGAATCTAGTTCTTGGTTAGTAAGGTGAATAGCACTTGTGGTGGTTTGACTAAGCAGCGATCGTCAAGTGGCTCTCGATGTCCCAGTTAGCCCCCAATCCAAGGTGTTAACCACCGGGTCGAGAGATGAATGGTGCCGAGATATGGTATCGTGAACAGTGTCCTGGGATAACGGGCTACCTCCCAGAGTAAAAATCCCTTATCACTACAAGCGGGGTGATACAGTGGCGGAAAATTATTTCCCTAGTTACTCGCCGTATTAATATGGAAGATCCTAAAAACAAAAATTAAATTGAAGGAGGGGAGTCTTCATCGACCCCCTTGGGTAAGGCATCCTCACCTGAGAGGATGGATATTTCCGAAGGAGTTCAATTGCATACTCTGGAAAGACAAAGTGGAGAGGCGGTCCCGGGTGGATCTTCTGGTGAGGCGGGAAGCAAAGACTTAAATGAACTTGCAAGCGATGCCAAAGCCGGCGGACCATCCTTGACGGCTAAACCACATAAAGTAAAATATTCGGGTGCAGCAAAGAAAAGGCACAGACACCTCCAGAAAAAGATGGAGGACGCAGTGGCCCCCCAAATGGGTACCTCTAAAAGGGCCAATTCGGATGGCAGTACTCCGAAGAAAACCAGATTGACGAAGAAGGTGCGGGTCAAAGACCCTGAAATCTCTTATAGAGAGGCCCTTCAGAGTCATCTGAAAATGACTATCGTCGTTGAGGGATTCCCGGAAGTCAAACTCAGCGCCGAACAGGCCAAAACAGTCGAATTGGCACTCGAGAGGAGAATCAACGGGGTCCAACGAGGACACGTGATGCCTAGGTTCGAGGATTGCCGATTTAAGAACAATTCCTTCATCAGTCTCTTCTGATGAAGTGTCTAGAACGTGGCTTGTTGAAGCCGCTAGGGATCTCAATCCATGGGAGGGTGCCAGGATTAAGATCATTGATAGTAAAGATCTCCCTAAGCCAGTAAAAATAATGACCTGGATACCCTGGACCTTAGTGGAACCGGCGTCGACCTTGAAGACATTGGCAGTCCATAATCTGACTTTAAAAGCGGAAGAATGGAAGGTAATCGATGTCAAGGCCAAGAAGAACGTGACACAATTAATTTTCTGTGTTGATGATGCTGCATCCGAGGCTCTTAAAAAACTCGTATGCAGACCGTACTACGGGTTGAAGAGGGTAAATTTTAAAATCCTCACCAGAGGAAAGCCGAGTGATAAACCTCCGGGAATGTCCTCGGAAAAAAAAGGAGGAGAAGACCACCAATAGGAAACTATGCTTATCGGTTTTGGATTTTATCCAAATCAATCTCCATCACGCTAAAACAGCGTCTGCAATCTTAAGCAGACGCTTAATAGTGGAACAATTGGCTTTTGCCCTTATACAAGAACCTTGGTGCTACAAGATAGACGTTAAGGGCATTACTCAGAAGAATGGATGAGGCAGTTAGGACATCAATAACAGAGGTGATTCTTGATTAAATTACCTTATGACAACTGATTTAACTTTTTTTAAATCGGGGTAATACTCCCACCTTTGCAACTGTAAGATGTAAAAAGGTAATTGATTTAACTTTGTATTCATTACGTGTAAGTGATCAGTTTAAGGGATGGCATGTATCACATGAAACATTTTCGTCTGATCATAGACACATATGTTTTTCTCTGAAAGCGGATTAATTTTACCATCGGAAGATGTGACTGAGACACCCTATTCGAAAAATAGATGGGTCGTCAATAAGTTTGACCCCTTCAAAGCAGCAGGGAACGATGGGATCTTCCCTGCACTGATTTAGAAAGGATTGCAGTTTTTGGTAGTGCCATTGTGTAGTATTTTTGTAGCGTGCTTAGCAATGGGTTATGCTCCCAGAGCGTGGTGAAAGGTGAAGGCGATCTTTATTCCTAAGCCGGGTAAAACGACCTACTATGAAGCTAAACCCTTTAGACCGATTAGCCTAACATCGTTTATGTTGAAAACACTAGAAAAACTAGTGGACTTGTATATGAAAGAGGAAATCATGCTGGAAAATCACAGAAAGGCAAATCTACGGTAAATGCGTTACATGCGCGACTAGAGGACGTTGCGGAAAGATGAAATGCTGAATTTTTGGACATAGAGGAGCAAGGAGCACTTAATATTCTTGAATGTTGGTGCAGTGAACGTGGCTTGTCCGTTAACTCGGACAAAACGGAACTTATGTCTTTCACAAGGAAGAGGAAACTCCATGATCCATGGAAGCCTGTGTTCTATGGCAGGTTAGTTGAGTTTTCAAAAAGAGCGAAATGCTTCGGAGTCATCTTTGACTCCAAACTAACTTGGAAGAGTCACGTAGATGCTGTGATTAAAAAGACAAAAATGGCCTTTTGGGCCAGTAGAGGCGCTATAGGGAAAACTTGGGGTCTTAGACCCAAGGTAGTATACTGGTTATATACAATAATAATCAGACCTATAATTACATATGCTTCATTGATATGGGTATCAAGGACGAAATTAGCGGGCTGTGTAAATCAATTGCATAACCTGAATAGAATGTTTTGTCTAGCAATCTCCGGATCAATGAAATCTGCACCAACTGTATCACTGGAGGTACTATTGGGCTTGCCACCATTAAACCTGCTTGTGAGAAAGCAGGCATCGGTGGAAGCATATAGACTGATGGTCAAAGGCCCCAGGGATGCAGTTGAAAGAATACACATGAGTAGGTCTCGGAGAAATACTCTTTGTGAAAATGATTTCTTTGACATGGAATCTGACTGTATGGTCAGAAAAGTCTCGTTCATGAAGCCCTTTAAAGTAATATTCCCGGGAAGGAAAGTTTGGCATGATGAACAGCAAAGAGAGGCAATATTTAAATCGGGAAGACTCATCTGGTACACAGATGGATCCAAAGACTCCCAAGGCACTGGAGCTGGAATCCATGGGAAAATGCTCAAGGCTGATATTACAATAGCACTTGGTTAATTCGCCATTGTATTTTAAGCTGAAATAATAGCGATTAAAGCTTGTCTTGAGGAAATCTGTATGCAGGCATATAAAGGCAAGCATTTGCTCTGGTAGTCAAGATGCACTTAGGGCTCTTGAGTCTCAAAAGATTACTTCCAAATTAGTATGGAACTGCCTCCAAGTTCTGTATCAGCAGGTAACTGGGCCAAATTGATCTGGGTGTCCGGTCATGAGGGTATCATGGGAAACGAAGAGGCAGATGCATTGACTAAGAAGGGAGCTTCAATGCCCCTTGTTGGACCAGAACCCTACTGTGGTATCTCGCATGCCGGCTCCAAAGAAGTGACTGAGGAGTGGATTCGTACCACACATGCGAGGCAATGGAAGGGGACCAAAGAACTGATGCACTCAAAAAAGTACATTAATATGACATATGCAAACAGGTCTCAAGATCTCATAAATATGGAAAGGAAACAGGTAAAGGTTGTGGTAGAGTTATTAACTGAACACTGCTATCTGAATAAACATTGCCACACATTGGGTGTTAAGGTCGAACCTAGGTGTCGTAAATGGGTCCACTCTGAAGAAACTGCGCATTACATATTGTGTGAGTGTAATGCGTTGGCAATACTCAGAGGAAGATATCTTGGGGATTACTTTTTAACCCCAGAAGAGTTTGATGACATTCCCTATGGGGCAATATACGCCTTCATGGAGAAGACTTGCCTATTGAGTGATGTTTAGTGAAACGGGCATAGTACAATAGGTCTTACCGCAGTGCTGTGGGTCCTTTTATTAGCCCTGCTCATGTAATAATAATAATAAAAAAAATACGCTTTAATATGAATAAAAGGGGAATGGCGGGTGAGTATGAGCAGGCGATGAGTTGGCGCACCCTAATTTCTAAGAAATTATAAACCTTAGATGAGTGAAGACATTGTCATAAGGTATATTCATGTTTCAAGTGCAAGCACACAAAAAATTACTATAATCTCTCTTGTCATTCAGTTATAACAACGAAAAATTTGTTTGGTGGGTTATGGTTTTAACATCGAACTGATTTTAATATATCGATATATTGTTAACTTGAGCATTAAATATGATTATTATTTGCTTCTAAAAATCCTTAACCTTTAGTGTCTCATAATCAACTATATTTTTGGTAAAACGTCCCTAACTTTTATTATAAACATATATTTTGAAAGATGTACGTGCGGGTGAGTTGGCGCATCCTTGATATTCATGCCGATTTCTTTAAAATCGTGATATAAGAGGCTACGAAGCAATTAGACCACAATTCACTGATTCAGAGGTTAGCAGTAAGTAGATAAACATATTATTTAGATTATTGAATTAATTTTGTTCTATTTCATGTACAAAATAATAGTTGTATAAGCCTTAAGCAATACTTAAGTATAGAAAATATATCAAACTATCGATCTCATAATTTTTCGTATGATAAAAACTCCTTATATTGTTTTTATAGTGCGATTTATATATCTTAAGATATTTTACTATTCGGAGTTTGTTAGTTTGTCGGTGGAAGTTGGTAAGACTTAGGCAATTTATTTCTTGTAGGATGTATGCCTTTCAGAACATTATCTGACGGATCCCATATATGAGATCCGTCTGATAATGCTCTTAGTAGAAGAGGGTGAAGAAAGAAACAAGAATAGTAATGTAAAAGTATGTAGTAGAATATTGACACGTAGTACCTATACCTTCACTTGCCTGGAGTCTGGCAACAAGACGACCTAGTAGAAGTCAGAACTTTCAGCCTTCACTGACTATTAGGCAGAATGATTGTTTAATTGTCTTTTTTCACTTAATGCATTTAACAGCAATCGGTCGTCGTTTCCGAAAATTTATTATTAGTAGATGGTGATTATTTATTCATATATAATTCAAATATATAATGTCTACTATTGTTTATTGTTTCCGAACTTTAATCATATTCGCGTTATTTTAAATACGACGAGTTTCGATTTTTACATCGGATAATGCGCGACTAAGTTGCTGCCCGACGACACGTGGACGTCTCAGACTACAAAGTTATTTCCCAAATGAGATTTTTTAAGTTGAATAGTTAATTAAACTTAGTTCGCAGAGAGACGTTTAATTTTTGTATTTCAAGAGGTAAATAACATATGTGAAAAACTTTTAAAATACCGTAGAGTGGGGCTATTCGTGCATGGTGGGGCTATCAGGTACAACTCATTTTAGCATGTTTTTTAATATGATAATGAGAATCAGAATAATATTCTCCTAGCATATTTACTGAGGATAAGTGTGGAATTTGATACGACCTGTGTAAAAGTATTGAAAAATGATTAAATGAAATACGACACTGCATACGGGCGTAAGTGCCAAAACCTGAATTTTACAGGAGGCACAAAAAGCTGTCTAACTTTAACGCTTCTAACTTTAATCTCCGAGAAAACCTGTGTCAAAGGAACGGCGCGTCCCAAAAAACGCCGATTTTGACTCTGAAAAAGATGCATAACTTTTTCATTAATTAATTTGAAAATAAAATTAAAAACACGTCCCCAGCTATTACTTAGCTCTATTGATCTGTGAAAAGAGCGCCTGGAAAAAAGTAACCATCTCCAAGGAAACCCTAGTCAAAGAATGACGCATCCCCAAAATCGCCGGTCCTAACACAGAAAAAGCCGCATAACTTTTTTATTTTTGAATTTAAAAAAAACTAAAAACATGTTTCGAGCTATTTTTTATCTCTTTTAAATCGCGAAAATAGCAGGCGAAAAGACTTCGGAGAAAAAAGTTATTAAATATCGATTTCGAGGATGACATTGAGAAAAACAGGATTTCTTTAAACTGTTTTAGCTTGTAATGAATTATGTATAAATACTTTTTTCGTGCAACTAATGCTTTTTTTTGAGACACCACAACTCTCAGAAAAACCATTTTGGGCCATAAGGGCCCAAAATGCTCTAAGTGGTTCGTGGTAATTACGCCCTTATGCACTGCTTTTCTTCCCCTTGCCCACTTCAAAATCGATCTGAACCAAAATCTTCTACAGGGACATGAGTTAGGAGAAAACAATTAATTTAAGCCAATAAAACGATTTTCGGAAACTTGGCACTTACGCCCGTATGTAGTGTCGTCCTTCAAATATGTGAGTGCATTTTTAAAAACTGGTTAGACGTTCAAAATTTGTATCACTTCAATAGCTTAAAAGTAATAAAGAATTCTCGGTTGCCCGCGTTTCTCTTCATACTTTATCATCAAAACGTATTCTCGTTGGGTAATAATTCTAAATAGAAATTGAATATTAAGAAATATCACAACTCTTCAACAATGATAATTAGTAAGTAGAAAATGATTTAAAAATCTAAAAATGATTGATTTCTCTCTAGAATTGAGTCCTTTAATGGTCTGTAAGAATAAAAAGGATGAAAAATTTTTTCTAGAGCGTGAAGTTAAAAAAACCTAAAAAAAATACTTAAAAATTGTACCGAATAGCCCCACGCTACGGTAATAATTTATTTAGTTTATTATGAAAAAATAATCGAAAATCGGCAAAATTGCTAGGCAAGAAAGAAGAATTTAGCCTCAAGAGCTTATCCGATCTCTACGTTATCGGCATTTTTTTTGACAAGCTAATGTCTACACGAAATGAGATATGGAGTTGAAAAATTGGGGAATTAAATAAAAGGCATCAAAGAAGGTTTATCTGGTCTAAGATTTCTTAAGTTGCAAAAAAAGTTTTTTAAAAACTTTTTGGTGTAATTACGAATATTTAAGACGAACTAAATATTCTTTAATGCTTTTCATTTAATTCCCTAAATTTTCAGCTCGATATTTCATTTTGTGTGGGCGTGAGTTTGTTGAAAGGAAGATGCCGATAAGGTAGCAATCTACTAGTAGGACATACCCCTATTGACCAGCTTCATGCTAGTACACGTCTTCAGCCTAATTTGGCGGATACTCTTCTTCAATGGAGGCTTCATGCTATTGTATTTGTAGTAGATATAGAGAAGATGTTCCGTTAGATCCGAATTCAGCCTGATGATCAAGATTAGCAACGGATTCTCTCGAGAGAATATCCAGAAGAACCCTTGAGTGCCTTCAAACTGTCGACGTTTACGTATGACTTGGCTTGTTCACTATATTTGGCGATTCGTACCATCCGGCAACTGTCGACGGATGAAGAGCACCGTTTTTCTTTAGCAGCTCCAGTTCTACGTCGAGATGTCTACGTTTTCCCGGGATCGGGCACTGTCAACTTGCCGTTATTCTTCTATGTCAGCTTCGAGAGTTGTGCACGGCGGGCGGTTTTCCTCTCTGCAAATTCTCATCTAAGAGTTATACCCTTTTAGAACTGAGTCTAGAAGATATACGGCTTAAACACCTGATTTTTTCTGGGAAACTAGTCCTTCTCGCTATGCTTAGACTAAAGTAACAACCACAAGACGTCCACAAGATTCATTTTTCCAATCGGCGTAACTCTTTTGCCTTTAATCATCACGAGGAAAGAGCTACACAGTCGGATAGCCCTGCTGTTTAATCCTTTCGGACACTTACCTTCAGTAATCAACAACACCATGATTTTTATTCAACCTCTTTGACTTCTCAAGTTGCCTTCGGATGATCATCTTCCAGATGTCATCCATGAGAACTTTTTATCCCACGTTGGCTACATTTCTATCAGTCTAAGGGATTTTACGAGATGCACGGCTTCCCATACGCTTCCAAACTCGCCTATCGAGCTGTGATCTATTATATCTGCGGTCTAAAGCTCGTGTCTATTGAAGTGAGTCTCCTTCCTCGTCTTGAGTTGAACGGGGCTTGTCTAATCAGGCGCCTTCTTCAGGCCATTTGTAACGATCCTGAAGATTTTCGAGGACTCTTGCTAATTGGGTCAGCTTTGAATACAATTCCAGAACCTTCCCTTATTGACTTGCCAGTTAACTAATTATCCAGATGGAATATTATACAGCAGCAACAAGACAACATTTTTGGAAATGCTGGGCTTCAGATCATCTGAAGTTGTTCCAATCTCGCTCCAAATGGACTACTCCAACTTCTTCTCTCAAGGAAGGAGATCTCGTTATCATTTTTCATGAGAATCTTCCTACGACCAAGTGACCTCTTTGTAGAAACCTGCGGCTTTATGCTAATATAATTTGCTAATAAACATGTGCGTGTCGCGAATCCAGAAGGGCAATTTCGTTGGCCTAATTGTCAAATTGTGCAAACTTGTAAGCGCCAGTGCAAGTGAGCAATTGTTATGTTTCTTTTAATTTTAAATAATTGTTTTTTTCTCTCTAATACAAGTGAATAAATTCGCTCTCTCTCTCTGCACTTCGAAATTCTTTTTTATAACTATTTCGCAAGCGATAAGTGTCGTGAATCAGATTTCGGCAGTTAATGGATACACACATGTACGCTTATTTATTAATCCTGCTTGTATCTGCAAATTGGACTTTCACATTTCAAGAATGATCTTGCTTCAATTTTATCGTTTAAGCCTGATTTGTTAATCATTTAGTTAATCATGAAAGCTTAGATATTAATGACAAAAATAGTAGAATAAATTATTTCTAGGAAAACAATTCTGAAAATATAATAAAATGAAAAACTTAAAAAACTCCCGGCTTTGCGAAAAAGTAATCATTAAATGTATATACCAAGGTGACCACATGAAAATTCATGTGACGTAGATTCTTTATTAAAGGGGAGGTTAACCGGAATGCTTTCGAGGAATCAAGAAAAACTTGGAATTTTGCTTTAAATTGCACAGATTTATCAGTAAAATCGTTACAAATAGTGGCAACGTGGTTTCGAGACGAGTTCAAAAAGCATTTTGATAACGTTTTCGGTAAAACTAATGAACTCAAGCATCCAAGCGCTTTACACTTAGATTTGAAATAAGACAATTAAAGTTTAATATAAAAGTTTATACTTAAAGAATATCGTTACAGGCTGCCCCTCCAGAGTAATGAATCGTCCTCGCAGTTACCCTATCGTTCTTTTCGTGTTCTCCCTCGTCGGCATATTGGGCAAATAGGCTTGGAAGCAGGTTCATCATAGGTTCCGATAAGTACTTTCCAAGTCCAGAAATGGAGAGAAGGGGTTATTATTCCTTTACGCAAGAAGGCGGATAAAGATAAAGAAAAATATATGTCCTTCAACATGTAGGGAGTTAGCTGAGGGAGGTAGAGTGTGTGCATTTTTTGTGGATGTTAAGGGGGCATTCCCATCGGTAGACAGAGGAGTTCTGTGGAAAGTAATGGAGGAAAGAGGTGTGAGTAGAGTAAGAGAAGTATACAAAGAATGACATAGTAATTCTCGCAAGGGAAGAAGAAACGTTAAAATCACTGATAAGAAGGTGAGAGAGATATTTAGACGGAAAGAAATTAGAGCTGAACTCAGAAAAGTAAAAAATAGTAAGATTTCGAAGAAGGGGATTGAGGAATAGGGAAGCGGAATGGAGATGTAAAGATAAAGTCTTAGAAGAAGTCAAGGTGTTTGTGTACCTGGGGAATGGTAGTGTAGAAGTACATGTAAAGGAGAGAGTCAGGAATGCCAGGATATTTGAAAAGCAAGAATGAGGAATTGGTGACAGGTTGTTTTTGAATGATTTTAGAAGAAGGATGATGCTATTCGATGAGTTAGTTGCTAGCGTGATGTTGCATAGAGTAGAGATATGTGGATGGAAGAAGTATGTTATGGTGGAAGGGGTACAAGAGAGGTATGTGAAATGGACGTTAGAGCTGGGGTTACACCGGGTTATGTTGTATTAGAGGTGGTGGACAGAGAGTGCAGGCATGTCAAAACAGGAGAAAGAGCTTGTAGATTTGAAGAGCAAGTGTTAGAGAGTGAAAGAAGAGTTTTAGTAAAAGAATGCGTAAAGCAGAAAGAAAGTGGTATGATAAAAGGTAGAGAAGTGGTAGATAGGGAAAAGTATTTCAGAAATTCGTAGAGCTTCTGGGCAACTGTAGAGGAAGTGAAGGAAAAGCACGGGGAAGGAAAGAAGGTGCATGAGCATGCAAAAGAAATGTACAGGGAGTGGCAAAAACAAAGAACGATAGAAAAAATTTAGGCGTCAAAGTGTAATGAAAAGTACAAGGGAATAAGACTGGAAGGAAGAACGAAGTACTTGAGAGAGAAGGGTGAAAGAGGAAGTCAGAAAATTATATGGAGAGCAAGATGTGAGAATGTGGAAGAGAAGAATCGGTAATGGATGGGAGAGGAGGAAAAAACTTGTGTTCTGTGTGGTCTGCAGCGAGCTAGAGTGGAGTATTGGTTGGAGGGTTGCAAGGGTATAGTGGAAGAAGGAATGTCAATGAAAAGGGCATTGTATGAGAGTGGGGACAAAGGGTGATGTATTGGTGGAGGAAACTAGCTTTAGTTATATTGTAGTTATATTGCAGATGAAGTGTGAAGAAATAAGTGTTTTTATGAAGAACATTATTCTGGGCCAATGGCTAAATAAAATTATTTCATGCATACATAAAGTTTTCCAGGATACAAGCCTTCATCTACTCTAAGATCCAGACTTCCAATATAAAAGTTTGACGAACATATCGCGAAACTTCCAGTGGAAGCTTATGCATTTTCGGCCGGTAGCTGAGCCATACCCATCATTACTCGTTGCAAAATTTCTGGAATTTAGAGATTCTCTTTGCGTGGTACTCGTGAAACTGAGACTTTCCGTTAACGGTGATTTTTCGATGATCCGTGAAATTCTACGCGTCGCTTTCACTGTCACACGGTGTCTTTCGGCTATCGGCTAAACGAATGAGGATCCCATCAGATCTCGTTCACTCAAACGACTTACGGGTTCCACAAGTTGGGCGTTAATGTAATGGAGATTCTTTAATAAAAATGTTGATAAGCCGAGTAATCTCGAGGAACTAAGAGGAATTTGGAACTTCACTTTAAATTACACATATTTATTAGCAAAATCGTTACAAATGGCAACAACGTGGTTTCGCGACGCATGCACAAAGCATGCTAGCATCGTTCTCGCTAAAACTAATGAACACAAACGTCCGTTATAAGTGGAGCCACTATATTGAGTTGGCGCGCTTTACGCTTAGATTTGAAATAAGATAATGAAAGTTTAATATAAAAATTAATACCTAATTTATACTATATTTAGTTTATACTTAAAGAATATCATTACAATTTAAATTAATAATTTACGAGAAAACTCTGGGAATATAAATTATCGACATCTTGGTCACGTAGTCACCTTGGTACATGCCCTTAAGTAAAAAGAAACCCGTAAGAAAAACTCGTGAATAATATTTTTCTTCCATACATGCATTAATATATGCTGCTTTTTGAGCGTGTGAAGCAGGTTGGACACAGCTGTTTTCAGACAAGTGAAAAAATTCTTGCAACAGGGGGAAAACGCCGAAAGTGCTGCCCTCTAGCGAAGGATCAATTAGTCATTACGTCTTCTCCGTGATAACTGACAGATTGTCTGCTACAGGGAAATATTTTCGGAGCTTTCTCCCTGTCACAAGCTTTTTTCCTTGTTAGGAGAATTTTTCCCCACTAAACACGAAATGAAAAATTATTTTCCATCTAACTGTAATTTTACATAAGTAGGTGGAAGAAGACATTAAAATTTGTACAATATTATTTAATATTAGTTTGAGATCAAATCGCACTTACTGAATTTCCCGATATTTACGTTCAAAAGAAAAACATATAAAAGCATTCTATCGGTAAAAAACACGTTTTTTTTTATTTTGTTTATTGTGTATTTGTTTTAAAAAAATTGAACACATCGTGGATGAAATTACACTTCAGCTTTAATCGTCTTTTTTGTGCAATTCTCATACTTTTCACAATTTGTACACTAGAGTCGACCGAAAGAAAGTATTTTTTAAGAAATCGTAACGTAAAGGGGCTCAAAATTTTTGGTTTTTAATGTAGAATCAGAATTATATTTTTATATTTTTAGCAGACAACGTTTTACAGTGTAAAAATAACTGTTCTCTCTACAGCTTGCGTGTGGCATAAAATTTCGAGATCTGAGACAAAAGCGAGTTTGCATTCTCGATAGAACTCATAGCTGATAACAGTTCTTCTTTAGAGAGATGAACTGTAGCAAGAGGCTTTGTTGCGATACTTTTACTCCATTCAATTATTTGGAATTTTGAAACTTTCGCACACTTGCACAATACTGCTTCTCACGAACTTGTAAAATGTGCGTAACAGCATCCTGTCGAACTTCTTGCCTGTTATCCAACAGCATTGATGACACCAAATTTTCTGGGTGTGCAAAGAAACCTGATCGCTGAATTACAAGATTAATAACTGCTTTCAGGTTAACAGGAAGATAGCGTGAACACTGGATCATTTCCATAAGATGTCTAGGACCTTTTATGCACGAGAGATCGCGTTTCATCAGAAACCACATGGCAGCATATACGAACATTATAATCTTGACCAGACACCTAAATGCCCAGGATGGATTAAGATCTGATATCCAGAGTCTAAGTATTCTGTTACCTATCGTGAGCCATCGTGAATGCAAGGAATTTCCTATGTCTCGTGCAGCTAAGGTCAATGGATATTCACCAGTTGAAACAGCGAAACATATTTTATGAAAATAGCGTTGATTTAAGATATTTGAAATCAATGTTTGGAAGTACTCCGGAACCGATTAGTTAAGAAAATATCACAGGAAGTTTCTCACATGTTTTCAGGAGCTCTTCAACACCTCAGAATATCATATCCAATTTTCATAAGGGTCGAAGGAGTAGAACGTAATTACAAAAATTAAAAACATGCAGCGCACTGCCGTGAAGTACGCCGCTGATCACGGCTATTACCGCTCAGTGACCCTGAACACTTTAAATGGATAATGGAATTTTTCGAACAGATCCTACAAGTAACCTTACCACACATAGACTAATCTTCAACTCCCTAAAAACTACCGTTAAATGATAGTAAACCTATCAAACTGTAACTTATAATGAACTTCTAGGTTTTTTTCGCTCTAAAATGGATTATAGATTTCTTCAAAAGGTTTCGCAAGTAAGTCAAACACAACATCACAAAAATTACCCTCAACCGATAAAGTCACTTTAATCCATTTTAACCAATATAAAAAAATACTAGTATTTTTCTACGCACACAAATAGATGGGGGCTTTTTTCAAAAAGGTCCTATGAGTAAACTCATCACCATTTAAAAAATGTGCAACCTCCTAATCGCAACTCTTATTCAGTGACCTCATTCAAAACGTGGGACCTTTATAAAGAACTTCATCATCCGTTTTAGTGAGTTAAAAATCACTCCCAAAAACTGCACCAAGAAAAAATTCTCCATAATTTTTTGACATATAGGAAATTTTTCAAAACATTGGTCAAAAGTCGAAAATTTTGAGCACTATGTACCGTTTCGAGTTTATAGAACATGGGTTTTTCGGCCCACCCTACTAAAAATACCCCATTAATGCAGTAAATCATTGGTTTTTAATTTTTTTACGATGGCGCTCCAAAGCAACTAAGATGTCAAATTTTCTACATAAAAAAGTGATAAAATAGGGTAAGTGGTTGAACGCGCTGAAGTAAATGAATACGATTTTTTAAATAAGAAATATTAATTATTAACCACATAATTTTAAACCTCATTAAATTTACAAAGAAGTATATTTATGAAAAATATTTTTTAACAAGTCACAAATTTAGAGGTGTAGCAGTAAGGGCTTGAATGAACGCGTTCGTTAATATTGAAAATTCTATGATAACTAAGAATTATCTTATGTAAAGTTTTTTCACCGATAAATATAAGGTCAATATTTTAATATTATGAAAAAATTTCTTTAATAAAACTTAATAGTGATTAAAAAATGGGATGTTCAATTACCGAAACTTTTTTAGACTACTTTTAGTGAATGAACAGACCTCTGCTGGACTTCTCATGTTACATGTTTCATGTGTTGTCGTGCGAAAAAGATATTAAAATTATAATAAAAATCATAAGAATATATAAAAATACTTCATACACATAACTGGATAAAAAAGATAAAAGGACTTTCTCAATTTCTCATGTTTCTAAAAAAGGTCGTATTATTATTTATTATGTAGAATTTGACCCATTATTTATAATCTATTTATTGATCCATGTCAAACGGATCAAGAATTTTCCTCTTGGAAAGGGATTAGGCTGTCACTTGGCATATACAGTTCTATATTAGAAGAGAAAAATACCGCCAAGTATTTTTTGAAAATTAGAAAAAATGGCGGAGATATGGGACTTTAAAATTTTTGGTAACTTTTTTTTTATAGTTCCATATCTTTGGTTCTAATTAACCGATTTAGCTTTTCAAGTCTGAAATTCTTTGCAATGACATGTACATTCAAACAAAAAATGTCCTTAAAGAAAAAAAGTGTTATTTTTGGTCTTACGGTCAACATGTAAATAAAATAAAAAACGAAACTACTTGAAAGTTCATCAAGTCTGATATATAATTAACTTACAGAAAAAAATGACATTTTTTTGAAAACTTAAAAAACTAAAATCGCGTTTTTAAAAACGCGTTTTCTTTTTTAAAAATCTTTTTGTCAAAGAAAGTCATAAATGTGCCTTATAAGTTCTGTAAGTTTCATCTTGGGATTGCCAGTGGTTTATAAGAAAAAGAAATAAATCTTAGGGTCCTACACGACGAAGCGGCAAGCATTACGCCGCGCTGCGCCACGTCCACTGCGATTCGCTTTTGTTTCCAGATTCGCAGCTAGCATGCTTGTCTAAACTGTCGCTAAACCTGTCCTTACCTGAAACCTGTATTGCAAAAAAAAAAGAATTTTACTTTCACATTTCATAGGAACCTTTAGCGGTAGTATCACATTAGCGACACTGTTTCCTTTGGTTTAAAATACAGTTCATTTTATTACTTGCTTTTTTAGTTTATTCACATTTCAGTACATCATGTCGAAAATGTATTTTAAAAAAAGATGTTTTAATCCTTTCGGTAGACATGGTCACAGTATTATTTAAAAAAATGTTAGGCCTGGTCCCGAAAGTATTCGCAAAATTTTACATGCCTTTCACGAAAACAATTTTTTTATAGTTGTCGTAAGAAATTTTCACAAGGACAAACTCCTTTTTATGATACATCTAGGGATCATGATTTTCGCGTTAACGAGATTCAGGAAGATGGATTTTTAGAGTAAATTGATATAGATGTAGATAATAATATTTTATCTGAATGTGACACTGAACTTTCAGAACTAGACAAAGAGAAAGCTCCCTACTCTTTAAATGCTTGTTTACGAATTCTTGGAGAAGAAGAGATGAATTTTATTGAGCTAAAAACTAAGAAACAAAACCAAGACGCGTCAAAAAGAGTGTGTGAAACGATATGCTGCAAGCTTTTTGATGAAAATCCTATTTATAAAGATGACGAAATTGTAGTTCATTTGAAGGAAAATTTTGAAAAGCCTAAATTAAGCAGAAAATGGAAATTACAATTTCAACCATTCTGCCAAACAGTTGGACAGTCAAAAAGATTGAACTCGTTCTCAATTCTTCTTATCGCAAGGCTAGTAAAGCTAAAGAAATTATTATTGCAAAAGGATTTCTATCTTCTCTTGATCCAAAACCAGAGGAAACTTTGTCAGAATAAACGGTGTTGTGCGTTAAAAATTTTTACAACCATGATGATAATAGTCGCATAATGCTAGGGAAAAATGATTGCGTATCCATGAAAGTAAATGGAGAAAAAACAAGCGTTCAAAAACATTTAGTTTTATGTAACTTAAGATATACACTTTCCAAGGCCGATCATCCTGAGGAAAAAACTGGATTCTCGAAGTTTGCAGAATTAAGACCGAAAGAGTGTTTTGGCAGGAGCAAGTGGCACACAACGTGTGCGTTTGCATTTCCCATCAGAATGCTAAACTAATTATTATTGGTGGGAATATAAAAGAATTAGCTAAGTTTAATTCTCTGACATTTCCAACCGTCTAAAATTGGCTAGCTCAGTCGACTTGAAATCCTGCCCAAATAGCGTGTTATTTTAATGAATGTCTAAACTGTCCGGCGACGAAACCCTTAAAATTCTTTTAGAAAAAGCCTAAATTCAAAATTACGTTGAAGATATCAAGATTGAATAATAATTAAACATAGATCGATCAGATTTAGATCTGTTGTGACACCAGTAGATGAATTTATTAATAGTTTAAGTGAAGATGCGAAACGACGTCTTCAACATGATTTAATTGCCAAACAACAAAGTATGTATATTAACAGCGTGAAATCTAATCTAACAGTGGGTCAAATTCTTGTTCAACTAGATTTTTCTGAAAACTACATAATTGATTTGCAATATTCTTCTCAAGGTAAGCATTGGTCAAAAACACAATATTACCGAACAACATCTGAATGTGAATTAAAACATATCAGTTACGCTATAATAGCGGATATAAAAAAGCATAATACGACTGCTGTGCATCTCCATCAAAGAAAGCTAATGTCTTATTTCCGAGAGAAAGTAAGAATTACTGTGGACTTTGTAATATACAATTCAGATGGTTCAGCAGCACTGTACAAAAATCGTAAGAGCTTTACCAACTTAACACTCTACGAGCAAGATTTTGGATGTAAAGCAGAATGGAACTTTCATGCAACTGCACATGGCAAAGGATCTTGACTGGACTAAAACACACTTAGAAGACATTCATGTCGAATTCTGCAATAACAATGAATATAAAGCAGAAGAAGCGCTTTGAAGCGAAAGATTTACCAATTCTATCGCAATTGAGGGTACACAACAAATACACGCTATAATTCCCATTTCTAAGACTGAAGTAAAGACAAAAGGTTTTTTACAATTACGAAGAGTTTAATATAGTATCCGTATTTAAAAACCGGAGCAAAATGCATAAAACGTGAATGGTTCGTCGTACCAAATAGTGCATTCTTTGATTCTGGAATATGATGTTTATATGACGCTCTTACTTATTCATTTATTCAAAATAATCCATTACCAATGAAAATTGTTTACTTCCAAATTTTATAAATCGATGTCTTACATTAAGAGCATTAGTTAAGGTGTCTGAACAGTCACATAATGCGCTACGCCACGCACTAGCCGCGTCGTTTCATCGTGTAGGACCCTAAGATTTTTTTTTTTCTCATAAACCACTGGCGGTCCCAAGATGAAACTTACAGGACTTGTAAAGCATATTTATGGCTTCCTTTGACAAGAAAATTAAAAAATTAAAGTACACGTATTTTCAAAAACGCAATTTTAGCCTTTTAAGTTTTCAAGAAAATGTCAACTTTTTTTTTCTTTACGGACATTTTTTTGTTTGAAATTACATGTCATTGCAAACAATTCCAGACCTTGAAAAGCTAAATCTGTTAACTAGAACCAAAGATATAAAACTGTCAAAAAAAGTTACCAAAAACTTTAAAGTTCCATATCGCCGCCATTTTTTCGAATTTTCAAAAAATTATTGGGTTTTTTTTTCTTCACTTATGTAGGACTGTATACGCCGAGTTACAGCCAAATCCCTTTCCAGGAAGAAAATTCTTGATCTGCTTAACCTGTACTCCACCATTTTGATATTATTGTTGCTAACCTAAAAACACCTAACTTTTTGAAGTACGATTGATCATTACTTCTTCCAAATGTCAAAATTCTAAATGTTCATTCACTAAAAAACTTCGATAACTGAAAAAAGTCGTTCATTTACTACCTCATCTGCATTTATTTATTACCTCACGAGTTCATTTACTTCTACATTTACCCCTAGGTTATTTATTTTTTAATATCCCTCTAAATAGATTCGTTTACGGGTAAACGTTAAATGACTTTGAAAATGGCTGAACGGTTCCGAAATTTTTCTAAGTCCAAGCCCCCCACTTTTTTGGTACTGAAGAATATGTATATTTAATTTTAACTTTTATTGAGATGAAATTAAATTATACTTACGAGTACCGTCGTAGTCCCACAGTCAATAGAATTTTGTAAATTATTCATACGACAAAGTTTTGACTGAAAGTATTCCATAAATTCGGATGATGCAGACGAAAATTTAAAAAGAGATAGTCGATAAGAGAAGCCGTACTTGACAGAAATATATTTTCTGCACAACACCGACACTTTTACAGTCCACAAAAAAATCGTATTAAAAACATGCCTCTCTTTCTTCTTGGGTATCTCAGCGAGAAATTAGGTTAGAAAGATTTTTAAGAAATCGTTAGAAAGTTTATTAAATTTTGTGTCGATTGATCCCTGCTCGCAGTATTTTTGATAAATAGGAACTGCGAGAGCATGTGAGAATTACAGACCCATTTTCCGTTTTTAACCAATTTTCGATTCTTAACTTCCACTGTCTGCATGCTTCAGGGTAGTGAACAGAAAATATTTAAACTCCCTGAATTAAGGTTTAAAATCTCCTCCTCTTCAAAATCGACCAAGAACGTAATAAAAAATTATCGGGTCCTCGAATTATCTTGAATCATGGGGAAGCATATGCCCAAGACGAAATTCGGTTCTTTGAGCGGGAGTCGATCTTCTATCTTTTGTTAACGCATGGGAAACAAGAGACAGAAGACTGCAATCACTACTCGACCGACCGATTTTCGTCTTGGGCACACTTCCACATTTTTAATGATAAGTCGAGAACCAGTTAATATTTAATTACGTTCTTGGTCTGATTTTAAAGAGGGGATTTTAAACCTTAATTCCGAGAAGTTTCAATATTTTCTGTTCACTGCACTGAAGCAGCATCTAAGATTAGTTAAAAACGCAAAATCAAGAATCATGTCCTACGTAGCGGTCCCATGGAAATATTCACAGGATTCTTTTCAAAACATTTTTTTTCATTATTACCGAGACAATTTTCAGAACGAGCTTTTTATGGAAGCTTTTTTAGTTATCTCGGACTGTTATTATTTATAGGAGAATGTGGCCTATGTTTTTCATAGGATTCTGTAAATATTCCATGAGACCGCTGTGCACGACGACATGATTCTTGATTTTTTTTTCATTATTACCGAGACGATTTTTAGAACGAGCTTTTTGTGGGAGCTTTCTTAGTTATTTGGGTCTGTAATTATTCATATAAGAATGTGGCCTATGTTCTTATAGGATGCTGTGAATATTTCCATGGGACCGCTGCGCACTACGTTATGACTCTTGATTTTTTGAAATCATTATTGAGTGAATTTCAGAACGAGCTTTTTATGGAAGTTTTCTTAGTTATCTGGGACTGTAATTAAGGCTCCGGATTCCATAACCCCGCATAAAATTTGCGTGGCCACTTCACGTCGCTCGATTTGGCCCCTGAAGGCTTGAAAATCATTTTTCGAAAATTTAACTTTTTACCATATCACCTTATAGGAAATTTCATTGCGCATCTTTTTTCTTTTAGCAAAAAATTTGTATCTTTTACCGTTTCTGTAAAAAATCGAAAAAACTTAATTTTTCAGACAAGAAAATTTACTAAATATTTTCACTTCAACTCGCTCCGAAAGACAAAGTTCTGAA
>JBAGKK010046369.1:0-10276 GCA_037177015.1 Euceroptres primus
ATGTAAACAACGTCTGGCGGCCCTGACTGCCCGAGCGATGGCGCCGTCGCGGGACGCTCAGGGGCTGGGGACAGAATCAGTGAAGCGTGAACGACCATGAAGGTGGCCCATAACCTCGGGGCCCATAATCTAACGATGAGTGTGTATGAATGTTATACTCAGGATTCAGAATTGGAATTAAATATTTACCTGATCCAAATAAATTATCTGTTCTGAATAGAACCTTCCGTGTAGAAATTTCTCCATCTTTCTCCATCGATTTTGATGTGGGCCTCACTAGAACTTCTAGTCTAGAAAAAACTAGCAGGGGCATCAGTCTCTAGTGGGCAATTGCCAGTCTAGAAAAAAATGACAGGGGCCCTATCAGGCTCTAGTGAGCAATGTCTTGCCTCACTTGGGTATGACAAATCCATCTATATCTGATGAGGCCCCGACAAGAGAATCTCCTCTTGCGCAATATATAGTCAGGGCCGAAGGAAAAAATAATTTTTTGGTGTAGAATTTACCGGTGATACAGCAATGCGAGAGTGGGAATAAAAATTAATTTATTTTAATATTTTCAACATTGCATGCATTAACGATTTTCAATTGTTCACATATTTAAATTTAACACTTATCATAAAACTCATAATATTTTGTACAATTTTTTATCACCATTTTGAATTTCGAAAATTTCACTTTGGATTCTTTGTAATCAACTACCAGAAAAACTTTAAAGTTCAAGTTTGAGTTCAAAGTTTCAACTCTAAAGTTTCATAAAAATCCGACTTTAGATTTGTAATTAGCGACACAAAAAACACCTTATTTCCATGTTTCAAAAAATCATACTATTTTTTACAAATGTTCCAATTTAAAAAAAATTAGACTATTTCTACAATTTTTGATCGTCATACTGCATCCGACATTTTGAATTTCCGAAATTTTGCTTTGGACTTGTAATCAACGATCCGGAAAATCTCTTATTTCCAAGTTTCAAAAAAATCAGACTATTTTTACAATTTTTATCGTCACATTGTATCTGCCATTTTGAATTTGAGAAATTTGACTTTGAATTTGTAATCAGCAACCCGAAAAATCACTAGGTACCAAGAGTCATAAAAATTCGATGATTTTTTGAATGTTCAGTAATATTTTTGAGCTCTAGCTTATATCGAATAAATCTGGATTGATGTCCATAAGTAGCTTAGGGGAACCGTTAGCGTTACCTGCTGCGATGCATTAAATTTAAGATAGGTACACAGGTTCGAATCTCCGAAGAGTTCGAAATTTTATTTGTTACTTAAGGATTAAAATTCGACATGTTTATCATATCGCCGCGAATAAATTATTATGCATAGAAAAAGTTCTCGCATATTCTGATAATTGTATTTTATTTACTTTCAGTTAATTAAATCAAATGAAGAAAAATAGTTCTTTAAGCGAAATAAAGATATCCCACCTACCCCGTAATCGATTATTTTGACTTCAGCTCAAATATAAAAAATCTACTGATGAATTAAAAATTGTTATAACTGCACCAAAAGGAGAAAAAAGATTTCCATGGATTTGGCATTTTTTTTTAATTACATAATTCCATCTCTTACACACTAAATCCAGAAGTATCATTTTTTGATCCGAAATTGGATCAAAACGTTACAGACAATTGAAAAATACATTACTACTACAGAAACATATCTATGTAGTGGTTATGTAGTTGTCAATTGTTTGTAACGTTTTTATGTTTTGGATTTAGTGTGTAATACAGGATCTAGATGTAAAAGGGCGGTTTCACGTGGCTTAGAACAGAATCGGTAGAATGCCTTCTGATTGAAAAAAGGGAGAAGGAGTAGATGGGACACCATGCTTCGTAGATCTTTCAGAATCCAAAATGTCCCACGGGAATAACGCCTCAGTTGCAATTGCGACGGTTACACCCTCTTGCAATCAATCAGTAACGAGGGATATGCTTCGTGAGCCAGTTTATCGTCTTTCTTTTCTGAGTGTGATTCACGCCGAAAGTGGGAAATACATTCTGTATAATGTGATAAAACATCGACAGAAATAGGACCCGTTAATGTGCCAAAAATTCGTTTGGAAAACAATTTCATTCGTTTGGTCGACTGCAAACAAAATGGTTTGGTTAGGCAAAAGAAAGAAGTTTTGTTAAGTGAACAAAATTTTTCTAATTGGACCAAATTGATTTGCTTGAAAGTTTGAATCAACCAAAGTTTTCGGTTGATTAGTTTTGTTAATTTGATAAATTATTTTGTTAATTTAACCAAATATTTTGCTGATTGAGCCAAATGTTTTGGAAAGAATTAATCAAAGCTTTTAGCGAAATCGTTCTTTATTAACCCAAAAATTTATTTCACTCAAGCAAACATATCGTTGTCCATATAATATGACAAATTTTTTTGGTAGAATCTTCCCAAATCTTTTTCTGAGCGTAGGCGCAAAACATCTAAATATACACGTGCAGAGTTAAAGAAAGTTACTCTAATTCCGAAAAATACTTTCCTGATCCCACAAATTTCGAAAATTTAATTTTTCCGAATTTTCATTGCCCGATATTTACATGTTACCGAAATTTTATTTATTCCAAATTTCAGGAAGTCAAATAATTTGCTAGTTTGAGAACTTTTGTTTGGCGAAATTTGTATTTTATCCAAACTTCTATTCAGGACCTTCATTCACCTTTATTAAAGGTGAATTTATGTTGCTCGAAACTCCTCAAGTAAATGAATTCAGCTACTTGAAATATGGGCGATTATCAATTTTCAAATAGATTGAACTTTAATGTCCCTGGAAGTTTAATCAATGTTCCTAGACCTATTTCAACTATTTTAAAGGCCTCCACTATTTATGGTGAGCTATTGTTTAAGTTCCCATGGATAAAGATTGAAAAAATTATAGTTTCGTATACCATTTTTATGATAAAAACAGTAAAAACTCACTTTGTCAGGCAAAATGCAGTTTCAAATTCAATATTTCAATAGTAGAATTTATAGATATAAGCGTAAAAAATTCCTCTTATATGTATGTTCCTCGTTTTCGGAACAACTCAGTCACACTTATAGTTTTTAATGAAATTTGTGTGATAGGTCTTATCATAATCGATTATACAAATTAGAAACAAGTAATTTCAGTCGAATTTTCTTACACTTGTCGGTGACATTAGTTTAAAATTGATGTGAAGTTCATAAAACCTTTGTGAAAACATAAAAAGTTATATGCATGAAAGCTGAATGAGCAACTCCGTCACACTCCAGAAAAAGGGAACAATAATAATTTTTAAAAAATCTACCTAAAAATTTTTTAGCATTGATAGAACAGATACCGATTCTAAAGTTGATTTCTAAAAGAAATTTGGAAATCAATTACAACTCTGTGAACATGCAAAATGGCAACTCCGTCACACTCAGCTCGAAACAACTCCGTCAAATTTAATTCCTAAACCCTTTTATGTAATACGTTCAGAAGCACTTTTAAGAAACGGAAGAACCTTCTTTTACACTTCTTACCATAAGAAATCTTTCTCAGAACGATAAAAAAAATATATTTTTAAAATTCATTTTTTCAAAAAAATCTTCAAGCTTGTTTACAGAGCAGTTGACTTATATGTTTTCTTTTTACAAAAAACATTCCCAAACATTTTCCATACGAACGTATGTAAAAATTTTAAATATAATTTATGAACACATTTTCCAAAAAATATTAACTCCAACAAATTTCCAGAAAAAAATTCGAATTTGAGAAATTTGAGAAAATTTGAGTAATCAAATTTTCAACAATTTTTCAAAAAGTTTCTGATTTTCGAAAAAATTTAAATCTTCAAAAACTTTGAAATTTAAAAAATTTTAAATTTTCAAAAAATATCAAATTAAAAAAAAATAATTAAAAATATTTTTGAAAATTTTTAGAATATTCAAAGAAACTAATTTTCATTATCTGTAAAATAATGTTCTTTTTTAAATGTCCCAAACTCTCATACGTGAAAAAATTGCGAATCTACAAAGAATTATACTGATTCTAAAAAAAAACTTATTCTCTACATATCTGAATTAGTTTTCTACATTAGAATTCACAGTAGAAACTTATTAAGTGAATTAGTAGGTTTCTACTCAAAATTAGTAGAAATGACTATAGCAATTAGTAAACTATTCGGCACTATTTCATTAGTAGAAAACTACTAATTCAGATTTAGAGAGTACATATGCTTTCTAAATCTGATTTACTAAAAAATGGGCCAATAATTTACTTTAGTAAAAATTTCTACTAATTATTAGTCATTTTTGACTAAAACTGCTATACTTCTCAAAGGAACGCACACTGAGAAAAAAAGATGATTTGAATGAAAGAATATTTCTTTGATGCAAATAAGTGGTAGAGCAGAATGGTGACAAACACATAATTTATTCAGATCAAAGAAATATTTTTAATTAAATCAAATAAATGTTTGTTTAGTGCTATTAAATATTCATTGAGTGAGAGAAAAATTTTATTAACTTGAAGAAATAATTTTTTGATTTATTATATATTTCTTTGCTTCTAAGGTGCAATTTATTGATTCTAATAAATATTTATTTGTGTCAAAGAAATGTCAGTTGATGAAGAGAAAGTTATTTTAAAGTCAACGAAATAATTAATAGATTCAAGAAACCATTTGCCCACGTCAAATTTTTGAACATTTGAAGCAAAAAAATATACCAATGATTCAAATAAATATTTCTTTGGCCTAAAATATGCGCGAGTGTAATAAAGTAGTTGCACTTCAATTACAGTACATATTTCTTTGAATGGACAACTTTACTGGACTCCCCCTTTCAGCTTAAATTAAAATTACATTGTTATTTTTATACATATTTAATTTAAACAATTTACATAATTTCAAATTTTGATGAACCTGAAACAGAAAAATTCGATAAAAAATCCACCTCCAGCAGGAATTGAACTCGGGACCGTCGGGTGTAAAGTCCACAGCGATGACCACCAGCTGCCACATCATAAGAGCTAAGTTGGAAATCTACGTTATCTGATCACGGGAATTTTCGTGTCGGAATGGGATTTGGCTTTAATTCAGGATATATGATTGTTTGGTAGTAAAAAAATCCCACTAAATATTTTTCGAAAAATCGAAAAAATGGCGGAGATGTAGGACTTTGAGTTTTTGGACAATTTTTTTTTTAACGATGTATCTTTGGTTCTAATTGACCGATTTAACTTTCCGACATCTGAATTTACTTGTTTTAAGATACATTTCAAAGTAAATAAAAATAAAAAAATTTAAAGTTTCTGAAGATTTTGTGAAAAAAATAAAAATAAAAAACGCGTTTCCCAAAAAGTGCCATTTTTTATGTTTTGTATTTTCTCGTCAGAGAAAGGTATGAGTGTGCTCTATAAGCCCTAAAATTATTGGAATGGATTTACAACTGGTTTTCGAGAAAAAAATTCAAGTGTCGTCTTGTTTGGCGCGACGCAGCGCGGCTCAGTAGGACAAAAAAAGTGTCTGTGGACAAATTGACTTTCAAATCACAATTTTCATCCAATTTGAAATTTTTTTATAAATTAAAATTAATAGTATTCTGCATACATCGTTTTCATCCGACTTTTTTTTAAAAAAGTGTTTAGTACTTTTTTATTTCATAAACAAACCTACAACAACAATTTTTGGCTTTTAAAGAATGTCAAATCCTATTCTTTCACGAAAATTCCCGTGCCAGATTACGTGGACTCCCCCAACTGCCGAAGAAATATTTTTGAAAATCAAATACATGGATATTGAATTCAACAACATAAGGTAAATGCATCTATTTGTGTCCGTGTAAGGGTTATTACAGAATTTAAGACCAATAAACAAGTGTAATCCAGTCCGATTCGCTAAAAAACTATTACTGATCTAAGAATATATATTATTTTATAGAAAAATTTTTTATTTTGACAAATTGTTACAAATTGCACCGGGCCCTATTTGCGTCCGCTATTCAAAGGTTATGTTAGACTCAAATTTAATGTCTCAAACTTATGTCACTTTATAGGTTTTACTGCAGAAAAAAGCAGTGCATATCGAAAGACTGATATTTTTCACATCACATACGACAATTTTCAGCATAAATACACTCACAGTTCAATTATTTCGAATACTTTAAATATACGGACGCACGCATGCACATCAGAATATTATTGCCCTGCTTAGCGACTATTGTGTAAAATAAATAATTCACTGACCATTTGTGTAATAAAATTCGGAGTCAGCTCTACTAAGAATTTGCTCTCTGCGCACGAGTGAACACAAATGGCCACTTATAGCGCGCGATATGAAAAATGAAATTCGTTTTATATTCCTAAATTTCGATAAAGCACATATTTGAATGGACGCGCATGTAGAGTTAATAGAATAAAATAAATACTCCTCATGAATCAATAAGTATAAAAAGTCATTAAATTTACTATTTTTAATCAGGTTCGAACGCAAATAGGTGCATTTACCTTATTTGCTTAATCTAAGGAAGTATTCAATTGAAACAAATTACGCCAAAATTCATTAATAAAATAGGTATTTATTTCAGTTGAATGAATATGCATTTATCTTAATGAAATATTGATTTGATTGGCAGAAATATTTGTTTAGAATAGTCTCATTCATATGTTACATTGAATATTGTAAACATTTCTTCCGACCGAATTGACAAATATTTAATTTAACAAAATAATTATTTCTTTCAACTGAAGAAATAAATGTTTATGTAAACACAATATATTATTCATCTAAAGATTTCATTCTACTGGGTGCATTCTTTCTTCAGTTTTGACCTTTGGTTAGAGTCGTAAGAAGTTTCCGGTATTTTCGGTATTTTCCGAAACGTTTTTTATATTTAATTCGTTGTTGTTTATTTGGACCTTTTAATACTAAAAACTTCTTACGACACATTTCATTCTACTAATAAAAAAAAACATTTTTTTAAACTAAAGAAATGAATATTTATGTAAACACAATATTTTGTTCATCTCAAAAAATGCTTTATTGGTACAAATGCATCAATCAACTCTTTGTATTATACATATAAGGGGCATTTTTTCTCAAGTGTACCCACCTCAAAAAATGAATTTCTTCGATCGGGCTCGAATTCACAAAAAGTTTATTCCTATTAGATGGCACTTTTAAAAAAAATTGATCAGTTTGGTCAAAAATTCGTTAAAGTAGAGGGGGTGAAATTTTTGTATTTTGCGCAAAGAGCCTCTATTTCGGATATAATTATCTTTTTATGCATGTTATATAAAAAATGTTGACTCAAACCTTTTCGATAGATTTTTTCCCAATCCTTCGAATTAAATAAAAAAAATTTTGAAAAATTATAAATTTAGCCATCATTTTTTAAAATCAAAAATATTTTTGATTTTTTTTCAAGTTCGATCCTTTTTTAAATTAAAAATAAAGCTTGAAATGCTTACTTTCAGATCCTTGAATAGCAAAATGTCGTTTTTTGTTGTTTTTGAAAAATTGAATTTTTAGTAACCTAGCAAATTCAAAAAATTTTTCCTATGCCCGAAAAAAATTCGAAAAATTTTTTGCAAGTACGTTTTTGATAAGCAACAATATTCTAAAAATGGAAATTCAAAAAAAAATTTTCGTTGATTTTCGAATTTTTTGAAAATTTTCAAAAATGAAGTTTTTTAAATTTCATTAATTGCGCATTTTTAAAGTACAAATAACATTTATTCTTATTACATTATGTACATTACATGTAAATTGAACATTAAGAATGTGCAATTAACCAAATTCAAAAAATGTCATTTTTGAAGATTTTCAAAAAATTCTAAAATCAACAAAAATTTTTTTCTTGAATTTCCGTTTTTAGAATATTGTTTCTTATCAAGAACTGTACATGCAAAAAATTTTCCGAATTTTTTTTCAGCACAGGAAAATTTTTTGAATTTACCAGGTTACTTAAAATTCAATTTAAAAAAAAACAACCAAAAACGACATTTTATTATTCAAGGATCTGAAAGTAAGCATCTCAAGCTTTATTTTTAGTTTAAAAACAAGTCGAACTTAAAGAAAAATCAAAAATATTTTTGATTTTCAAAAATTAAGGCTAAATTTTGAATTAAAAAATTTTTTTATTTCATTTGAAAGATTGGGAAATAATCTATCGAAAACGTTTGGGTCAAAATTTTTTTTATGCCATACACAAAAAGATATTTACATACAAAAATTTCACCCCCTCTACCTCAGCGAGTTTTTGACCAAACTGATCAATCTTTTTTCATTGAAGTGCCATCTAGTAGGACTAAACTTTTTGTAAATTTGAGCCCGATCGGAGAAATTAATTTTTTGGGCTGGGTACACTTGAGAAATAATGCCCCATAAATATATTTTCAACTGCTTTAGTTGAGTTAATTTTCTCAGATTTAAAAGGAAAGAAACATTTCTTTGTACTATATTAAATAAATGCCTGTCAAATAAATGATTTCTTTGAATCAAAGCACGAGTTTCTTGCCTTTTAAAAATATTTAATTACAGTGAATAAGCAATTATTTTATACAAAGAAATAAAACCAATTAAATGCATTTCTTTGGATCTAAGAATTTTTTTCTTCAGAGCAGTTGAATCAATGATTTTCTTTATACCTATATGTATATGCCGAATTCTTATTCTCAAATTGAATTGCAACAAAAATAAGACTAAGAAATAAGTGAAATCAAATGTAATCAAATGAAAATTTCAATTGTTTTAAATTGTTTAAAATCAGATGCAAAAAATTAATATCGTCAATACTTTTATGTGAATAGTGAAAAATATCTAATAAATAGTAGAAATTTTTCCTAAAGTAAATTAGTGCTTCACTTTTTACTAACTCAGATTTAGAGAATGGATTTTTGAATGTCCATATAATTCTTGTAATATTTCATAAAATTTGTTAAATTTTGTAAGAATACACTGTTAGGAAACAAAGTAAAATAAATCGCTGTTTTGTTGATTCGATATGTAAACCTCACTACCCCTTCCACTAAATAATAAAAACGCAGTGTGCTATGAGGGCACACACGATTATCGGTTTCCGTTCCAAGTTTTCTTCCTTTGTATACAAATATTTCTACACAGTCTTGCGAAAACAGTGTTTTTGTGCGCTTCTTGCTGAAGTTTTGAAAACGGATTAAGGGTTGAAGAAGAGTAGGGGGAGGGGGAGGGGTGATGGTGGTGGGAGTAAAAAAATACCGAACGTCTTCGCGTCGATCTTGAGTGGCGCATCGAATTCCAGAAGCAACATCCAGAAAGATCGACTTCCGTCTAGCCTTTTGTTCGTCCCCTTGGCCGCATCCAGAAGACGTCCAGGAGGCCACCGTAAATACCCGCTCGGTGCCTGGCAGCAGACCCTTTGTCCGACACAAAAAGAGTTGGCAAAACATGACAATCATAACAGTGGGTTAAGTCTAATATCCGTCGGGGGGTGGAGCACCCTGAATGCATCAAGAAAAGACCCTGTCGCGCGGACTGGAAGAGGATCTCGGCTAGACAAATATCATTTTGACGAGTCTTGGACGAAACGACACACAACCCTCCACGCATTATTGCGCGATTACGCACGAATCAAATTCTGGGTTGAGCCAAGAAAAGTGGGCTAAATCCTTTCGGACAATAGTGAAAAACGTGGCAGAAAAATCAATATTGGTTACGTAATGTATGGTGTAGCCGCTGGCCATTTCATCCTTTCTTCAGTTTTTTAAAATAGTTTTTGGAAGTTGTCAGGTAGGTATAAATTTTCTCAATATAAAGAACTGAGGTGGATAATTTATCCACAAAAAGTCCGAATAACCCCACTGCACTTTTCGGCGAGGGGCTCGATTGTACCCCAAATTCTACTTTTTTTGTCCGTTTATTTAACCCAATGTTTATAGGTCATATTATCTCAAATGCGAGCTTATTTGATCTCCAATATGAGCTCATATTATCTCAAATATGATCTCAGCTATGAGCTTATATGATGTACAGTATAAACTCATATGATATAATATGACAGCAAATTATCTCCAATATGGGCTCATTATTATCTCAAATATGAGCTCAAAATCAAATGTAGCTCATACAATCAATTCCAAAAGTTTGAAAATATGAGCTTTAAATGATCTCAAATATGAACCCAATATGATCTCAAATAAGAGCTCATATTATCTGAAATCTAAGCTTTATGATCTCAAGTAACAGCTCATAGTGTCTTAAACAGTGTTGGGTAAGTTACTCTATTAAAAGTATCTAGATACAGTTACAGTTACTTTTTAAAAAAAGTATCTAGTTACA
>JBAGKK010046380.1:0-10275 GCA_037177015.1 Euceroptres primus
GTGCACGTTTATGATCGCCTGTTTGTACGTACTATTTTTTAATATGATATACGATAACCTATCGTTAACAAACTGTACATCAGTAACCGCTTGTAAAATTCGCTTGTTTATAAGAAAACCAGTTCTTTTATTTGACAATGTAATGGAAATTAATTTCAAGTTGATGAGAAACAAAAGTCGATCTGTTGATTTTCTCTTGTTTGATAAAATGTGAGAAAATTGAAGAATCATGAAGATGAATAGAAACATGCAATTCAGCAGACTAGACCACCATCTCGTTACAGAATTTGTGTTTCCATTTCTTCCTTCTCTCATTCTAAATACGACATTATCATTTACCATTACATAGGCACTGCTTTGACATAATGTATCGCCTGGCGACCGTAAAATGCATTATTCATCGAATCGTCTGCTTTTTACTCCACGATTTTCTGGCACCCACGACTCAGCAACTTGGTCGACATTCTCAACGTTGAGTCTCTTTACCATTTACATTTATACATTTTCCTTGAATCTGGTAGTTCTTCTTCAGTTCTGAATTCGAATTCTTTATTTTATTTCCTCTTCATGTCGAATAAAGTCGGGTAATCATTGCTCCTCGAGTCAGTCTGCCAAAAATTCCATGAAATGATCTCTTAAAATGAAGAGCAAACAAAAATTAACTCCCTGGAAATAAAAAATATTCAGACTAAAGTACAACTGAATAAACAGGAATAAAATAATGCATTTCATATAATCCTAATTCGAATGATCCAATTTATTTTATTTCAGTTTCGTTATTTTTTTCAGTGTTGTGTAACAAATATAAGGGGATCATTCCAAAGGTTTTTTTAAAAATCGGCTGCGCGACCATCACAGCAATTTAGCTGACGATTTTTTTCCTAATAGTAGGTGCCCAAAAACCGCCAAAAACGAAGTATTAGATTTTTCGATTCAGAATTTTCTGAGAATTTTTTTGGAAGTTTGAGTTTTTCGTGAATTTTACGCTTCTTTTCAAACCTGCATAAAAAATGTAATTCATAACCAATGTTAATGCTTAATGGCTGAATTTATTCGGTTCAGAGATTAGTTTTAGGAAATTTTTTTTCCCTTACACGCATTTCCAAAAATGCAAACTAGAGCCGTTTTCAAAATTGTCTATAAATTCAGTAAATTTCACAAAAATTCAAAGAGCTGCCAATTTCTAATTTTCAAGTTAAGCGATCTCGCTTTTGTTTATTTTTAAGGCTAAAAAGCTATTTTTTATCAAATTTGCCATTTTCTCATCGACTTAACAGCTATAGTCCTAACTTTATATATGAATATTATATGTAAATTTATACATTCAACCTTGAACAAAAAAAGCCTCGGAGAATTTTCTGTACATTTTAATTTCTGTGGTACAGTCAATTTATAGACAATTTTGAAAACAGCCCTAGCTTGTATTTTTCAAAATGCGTGAGGTAAATATTTTTCCTAAAACTACGCTTTGAAACGAATAAATTCAGTCATTAAACATTAAAATCGGTTATAAATTACATTTTTTATTAAGGTTTGGTTTTGGTTGAAATTTAAATATCTTTGGAATGACCCAAGGATATTAATTAGGGGCTTTTTATCATTTGTAATTTCCAGGGTTTAATTTGAAAGCGTTGATGCTTGAAAATATTCATGCTTTGAAGGATTCTATTTAAATGCACTTAAACATTGACATTTTCCCAATTTCAGAGCAATTAGAGTTCGTTGCTTTCAAATTGATGGTGATTAAATTTTAACCTGTTTGGAGTAAAAGCGTTTTAAATTTTTAAACGCAAAAACGACATCAAGCTTGATTTTAATTTTATTTATACGGCACATTCTAGAATTTTTCTAGTATTGTAATTGTAATTGTAATTGCAATTATAATTTTAAAGGCTTCAAAGTTATAACGACATAATGAAATACAAATGATCATAATACTAGCGAATATTGTATAATTCAAATACGAAACCATTTGAGATTTCAAAGCACTTAAATTATAATGACTTCGTATAGTTGGTTTCTTTACAAAGAATATCGTTTATTTTTCTCATTTGGTATTAAATTTTATTATATAATAAGCAAGAGAAGTGATATGAGAACGCAATATTCCTTTTCATATTCAAATACTGAAATCATGCTTCTCATCTTTTGAAAAGTTAAAATGTTATCCTCGAAAAGTTCCACAAAGGAGAACAAAGAACTCGAGACAGCTTTATTCAAGAGCAGTAAACTTGGAAAAGTTTTGTTAAGACAAACTAAGGGTTCAAAAATGTTCAAATCGATGAAGAATTTTAGTAATTTTTAATTACAGTACAACAAACTTTTATATTCTGTATTTCAAACTACATAAAATCTACAATTGAACATTTAAATAATCAAATTTATTTATCTATTCATTCATCATCTTGATAATATAAATTGTAACTTTTAACAGAAATACCTAAATGTTTATTAAATCTTAATTACAAAAATTTTCAACAGAATGATCTTTACTTCTTTTTCTTTATTATTTACTAAAGGAAACTTGGAAAACGGGAGCTAAAAGAACGTGTTGACAATTTGAAATTCGAGAGGACTTTGTGCAGGTTCAAACAGTAGAAATAAATACCAAACTTTATCGCTATGGTCGTTTTCAGTTTCGAGCCTTTCTTCTTTTGTGTACTTCGATAAGTGAATCACTTGAAAGAGACAGAAAGGGAAGAAGAATGGCAGGATCGAAAGAAAAGCGGATAAAAGCGTGATTTTCTCACCTATATTTTTTCGTATTTTTTTTCTTCGACTTTCTTGTGCGAATCCAGTTCACGACGTCTTTGCCTCGGTTGGACGCGTATGGAATCCCACTATTGGCACCGAGTCGCAATAAATTTTCGACACGTACACCCAGATAAATATATGTATTGCATGGATATGGACGAGGTTGACCAAAAGGTTATCAGGTTCGCGCATGGCTATTTTTCTTTGCCTTCCCGAGGACAGAATTTTCCGACTTCTATTTTATCGCTTGACAGTGAGCAACAGGATGTAATTCTAAAAAAAGCCACCGAAAGTAATTTTTAATAACATTTCTGTTTGTAGGAAAGAAATTGTTTATTTATAGCATTGTTCCAAGTTTAATCAACTGAACAATAAGGGTGTTTAAAAAAAAATGTTGAACTGGAGGTCAAAATTAATTGGTTTCTTGTGAGGTTCCCAAAAAACGTAAACACGTAATATATTACCTTTAGTTTTGATGAACAATTTAAAACTAGAAAATAAAAACTATTATACCCTAAAGGTCACGTTTCCAACCAAAAAAAAATGTTTAGAGATCTCTAAACAATTTTTGAAAAATCTAAAAAAAAATACTGATAACTTTCCCTCCATGAGAATGAAATTTTCGGTTCAAGATTTTGGAAAATCAAAAAATCGGGATTTTGTGCAACACTAGGGTGTTTCAAAAATACATGGGGCAAACAAAATGTTGGGCGGAGGGCAACAATAATTCGGTTTTTTGTGAGGTTTCTAAAAAAAGTGAACTTTTTTTTTTCTTCAAAAAGTTAATATTAGCTC
This sequence comes from Euceroptres primus, assembly GCA_037177015.1. Classification (NCBI taxonomy): domain Eukaryota; kingdom Metazoa; phylum Arthropoda; class Insecta; order Hymenoptera; family Figitidae; genus Euceroptres; species Euceroptres primus. The sequence continues at coordinate 3,550 of JBAGKK010046380.1, forward strand.
GTGCCGCTGGATCCTCGAAGTTTCCCATAAGATTAACATGGGGAAAAAGACAAATGTATGTAAATCTTTTTTAAAACGAGAAAATGTATAACTAACCATAGGAACTAACTTATATCAGCTGATATAAACCCTTCAAGAAATAAGAATCCATTATTAATTTTCATTTCAACCCTCCTAAACCCCTTTTATGGTGCTTTAAAAACCAACCCCATAGCAGGGTAATCATAGTTTGACGGAATATTGACATAATTATCACTTTTTCCCCATTTTTTTTACAGAACTACATTAGTAGATAAATTTCACTATTTTAGTAACTTTCTAAGTAATTTTTTATTGTTTAAACAATTTTTATTTGTTTAAATAATTTATTTTTTTCACAAATATTGTATATTGATGGTATTTTCTCAATGCTATAAGATAATTAATCAGCATTGGGAGTCAACGTATACATTTCAGTTACTTTTTAATTGTTTAAACAATATTTAATTGTTGAAATGTAACTTCTAACCTGAATCCGACACAAAATCATAGTTAAAAAAAAAATAAATTATTCAACAAGTCTCATGAGTTTATTGTAATTAAAATTTTTTCAACATCCTTTGAATTGTTTAAACAATTTTCATTTCATTAAGTAATTTATTTTCTCACAAATATTGTGAGTTGATGGTGTTTTATCAGTGCTACAAGATAATTAATCAGCATTAAGAGTCAATGTATATATTTCAGTTGTTTGTTAATTGTTTAAACAATGTTTAATTGTCGAAATGTAACTTCTAACCTAAATCCAACATACCATCATAGATTTTTATAAATTATTCAGCAAGTCCCATGAATTTATTTTAATTAAAAATTTTCAACTACCTTTGAATTGTTTAAATAATTTTCATTTGGTTAAGTAATTTATTTTTCACAAATATTGTGAGTTTATGGTGTTTTCTCAATGCTGCAAGATAATTAATCAGCATTAAGAATCAATGTATATATTTCTGTTGTTTTTTAATTGTTTAAACAATGTTTAATTGTTGAAATGTAACTTGTAACCTGAATGTGACACAACAGCATAGATTTTTATAAATTATTCAACAAGTCCCATAAATTTATTATAATTAAACATTTTCAACCTCTTTTGAATTGTTTAAACAATTTTTATTTGTTTAAGTAATTTTTTTATCTCAAAATATCTTGAATTAATAGTATTTTTATAGCTCTAAAACTTCAGAAATCAACGTGAAATGTCGGTGAATTAGCGCCTGTTATTTATTAATTGTTTAAACAATTAATAATTGTGGAAATGTAACTTCTAACCTGTATCTGATACAAAATCATAGTTTTTTGTAATTTATTCAACAAGTTCCATGAGTTTATTGTAATTAAAATTTGTTCATCTTCCTGTGAATCGTTTAAACCATTTTTATTGGTTTAAATAATTTTTTATTCTCAGAATATCGTGAATTAACAGTATTTTTTATAACACTGCAAACTAATAAATCAATACGAAAGATAGGCTAATTAGCTAGTGTTATTTATCAATTACGTAAATATTTAATGATTGTTTAATTCGCCCAACTTTCATATTGATTTATTACAGTTTAGTGCTCAAAAATGTCAGTAATTGACGATATTTTGAGATAAAAAATTATTTAAACAAATAAAAATTGCTTAAACAATTGACAGGAAGCTGGAAAAGTATTAATTCTAATAAACTTACGGAACTTGTTAAATAATTTTTAAGAAAACTACAATTTTATTTCGGATTCAGGTTAGAAGTTACATTTCACAATTATTCATTGCTTAAATAATTATAAAACAACGAAAACTAATTCTCCGAAGCTTCAAATTCATTATTTATCGTAGCATTCACAATTATTCATTGCTTAAATGATTAAAAAACAACGAAAACTAAATCGCCGACGCTTCAAATTCATTATTTACATTGTAGCATTCTAAAAATGTAATAATTTTACGATCTTTTGAGATAAAGAAATTATTTAAACAAATAAAAATTGTTTAATCAATTCTCAGGAAGTTAAAGAAAGTTTAAATTATATGAATTTTATGAAAAATAAATCTATAAAAATAAATAAATAATTTTCAAGAAACTAGTATTTTCTATAGAATTCAGGATATAAGTTACATTTCAACAATTATTATTCATTATTTGAACAATTGAAAAACAACAAAAACTAATTCGCCGACGCTTCAAATTCATTGATTACGTCGTATCATTAAAAAAATGTCATAATTTCACGTTATTTTGAGATGAACAAATTAAACAAATAAAAATTGTTTAAACAATCCTTAGGAAGTTTAAAAAAGTGTAAATTAGAATAATTTTATGAAAAATGCTTAATAATTTGCAAACAACTAGTATTTTCTATCGGATTTAGGTTAGAAGTTACTTTTCAGCAATTAAACATTGTTTAAACAATTAAGAAAGAACTTTAATGTATACGTGTTGATTAATGTTGATTAATTAGCCTGTAGCATTAAGAAAACTGCATCAATTTACAATATTTGTGAAAAAAATTATTTAAACAAAAAGGAATTGTTTAAAAAATAACAAATTACTTTAAAAGTAAGTAAAATAGTAAGATTTGCCTATACTGTTAGAAATGTTCGTTTTGCGGAACTTTTAGGTAACAAAAGTAACAGAAAATTTTATAAAATTTAACATACTTTTGAAGAACATTTTCTGAAAATTACCAAATTGTAACTGAAATTTACCAAGCTGTAACTGAATTTTCATAAATTTGTCTTCAATTTCAGTTACGGTATCTGAATTTTTCTAAATTTATCTTAAATTCACCAAATTGGAACTGAAATTTACCAAACTGTTACTAAATTTTCAGTTACATGTAACTGCATAAACCTTCAGTTACCTGAACCTAAAATTTTTTTCTGTTACCGTTTTGGAATTTTACGTTGTAAGTTTCAGAATTTTTAGTTACAAGTATCGTAAAATTACCAAAACATAACTGAATTTTCAGTGTCTTATAACTGAATTTTCCTAACTTTTTCTTGAATTTTCCAAATTGTAATTGAAATTTACCATACTTAGCTCAAAATTCTAAAACTTGTAATTTAAAATTCCGAAACGGAAAAAATTTTACGTTCAGGTAACTGAAGCCTTATACAGTTACATGTAACTGAAAATTTAGTTACAATTTGGTAAATTTCAGTTACAATTTGGTAAATTTAAGATGAATTTAGGAAAATTCAAATACCGAAACTGAAATTTAAGACAAATTTATGAAAATTCAGTAAAAGTTTGGTAAATTTCAGTTACAATTTGGTAATTATCAGAAACTGCTTCTGGAAAGTAATAGTAAATTTAAATAAATAAAGTAAATTTGATAAAAAATTCTCTTACTTTCGTAATCTAAAAGTTTCAGAAATTTACGAACATTTCTAACAATTTACTAATGTGGATTTATGAAAAAAATGGTGAAAAAGTGACAGTTAATGTCAATATTCCGTCAACTTCTGATAAAACTGCTATGGGGTTGGTTTTTAGGGCACCATAAAAGAGGTTTAGGAGGTTTGAAATGCAGAATTAATGACAGATTCATATTCCTTGAAGAGTTTACATCAGATGAAATAAGTTGCAGCCTATGGTTAATTATACATTTTCTCGTTTTAAAAAAGATTTATAATAATTTGTCTTTTCCCCCATGTTAATCTTATAGAAAACTTTAAGAACCCAGCGGCACGTGTTAATACTAACTGATTTAAAAATAAAAAATACGTGATCACTTTTCTTGGCAACCTCACAAGAAACCGAATAATTTTGACCTCCATTTCAACATTTTTCTTGCCCCATGTATTTCTGAAACACCCTTCTGAACAATGTTATAGAATCTATAAGAACTATAAAATTTCGTTAAACTTTGTAAATGGAGATTATGATGATGCCAATGAGAATATACATTCTGAGCAATTTCACCGGGGCAGTGATTCCTGGCAAAGTTTCTCAGAAACTTTACAGTTCTTTATTCATTCATTAGCAAGACCAAGGGCGGTAAATGAACGAATTCAACCGGTGCCAATTATAAGTTTCTGCATAAGTTAAAACGGAATTAGTCGCATGGAAGTCTAATGGTCTTGTACCTTCTCTGACGGAAATAGATATTTATGGATTCATGTGTGTAATCCTTCCTCAGTATTTGCTAAATATTCCAGTTGTGTAAATTATTCAAGTCAGTTAAAGCACTACAGTGATAAAATTATCACTAAACAAAAGATTCTCCCTGCAACTGAAAAGTGTTTTTATCCCATAAGACTGAATAAATTTCAGTTTATCATACACTTTACGTTTAAAGCTTTAGTTTATCCATACACTTTACGTTTAAAGCTTTGTTCCCTTGGATCTTTAATTTACCATAGAAAACTGAAAATTTTCCTTGCAAGAAAAGTTTAACTAGCGGCCACGCGGCATACAATTTCAGTATTCCCTTCGTACCGAGTACTTAAGGAGTATTAACTTTTAACTAAAGAGAGGGACTCCCAGGGACTACTGGAACTTTATCTTTACCTCGCAATGGTTGTTCGTTCAACGAACTTAATGACACTTTACGAGAGTTCGAATCTTTTTATTCCTTAGTACCTGCAGGATGTGGAAGGATAGAGGGAGACGATATGATGGCACGTTTTGTGGTCCGAAGAAAAATCCTTGTAAAGTTGTAAGTGGACCCTTTTACAGTCACATTGACAGTGAACTCAAGCAAGAGTTGTCCTGAATCTCCAGAAACGGAAGCCACAGCAATTTTCATGCACTTCTGGTTTCGTGAAATCTTCAACGTCCACTTTATAGTTGTGGGGATTTACGTAATACTTTGTTCTTCCTGAGAGTGAATCTTCCCCTTTTCTTATTGTCTTTTTTATGCTGGGATTTATGAAAGAGCGACAGAAGCCACTTAACGCTTTCATAGTCAAGAACTAAAATGTACCGAGAAAAATTTATTGCTAGTATTAACGAGAAGCTTAAAGCCTTTTTTAAAATCCTGTTTTATTAAAGTTTCAGGGAATATTCTAAGGAAATTTTAAAACTGCCCGTTGGGCGAATGGCCTGCCGTGCGAGTTAAAAAAAAAGGCCATCGAAGTCTGAATTTTGAAATATGGCAGGAATTTTTAGTGAAAAGTAGTGGAAGCAGATGGCCTTACGTGGCGATTCTTGCAGAGATGTTTTGAAAATATTGCGCGTGATTTTAAGATTATTTATTTATAAGTAGGTCTAAGGATAAAATTTTGCAAGTCATGACAAGTTTGTTAATTAAACTGGTTGACGGGAAAATCGGATGATTCCGTATCAGAAGAAAAGCTAGCGTCCGAAAATGACACAGAGGACATAGAGGCTCATGATAATTATACTATAACCTGAAAAACATTTTCTATCGTTATCAAAAAAATAAAAAAATGCGGTGTAAAGGCTAAATAGGCTCTTGAAAAATGGGATCCAAGACCAGCAATAATGAAATGGTTAGACACGAAAAATCGTCGACAGAAATCTTGTTTTAAAGCCAAGGAACAACAGTGGTTTAAAGGAATTTTCCAAGATGTAGATATTGCGAACATGGGAGAAAGTGATCAAGAAATTGAAGAGGAATCACAAGAAGAGTCATCCGATTCTATTAAACGACGTACCTTTTAAACTGTTTTTTAAGATTGATGTGTTTCCAAAGAGAGTTATTAACAAATTATCTTTGTTCATGTATTTTAAATACCGTTGGGTGGGGCTATTATGTACAATTTTAACCTATTTTTCGAGGTTTTTTTTAACTTTACGCCCAAGAAAAATTTTGTTCAGCTTTTTCATTTTCCAGACAGAGGACTCATTTCAGAAGAGAAATCATTAATTTTTAGATTTTGAAATCATTTTCTGCTTGCTAATAATAATTGTTGAAAAGTTGTACTTTTTTGTACCGCTGATCTTATAAATAGACACAACTATTGTTTTTTTATGTTTTAAACGAATAAAACAATTTTTGAATACTGAAATACGATTTAGAATTATTATTTAACTGTTTGAGAATACTTTCTGATGATAGAGTATGAAAAAAAAAAGAAATTCATATTAGTTTAAGATTTATTAAACAGAAAAAAATAAAACAAATAAACATCAACATTACTATTAACGAAATATATTTTTAGAAGGATCTATAATTTGTTTAATACCCATCTAAGATTCTAAGGTCATTTTTAACCATTTAATTTACTGGCCATCCCCAACTGACCAATTTAACTGATCTTTAATTTAACTGATATGATTGAACTGATCTATAATTTAACTGATACAAATTCTCTCCTAGAAGCAAAAAAAAAACCTCGATATTAAAATAATAATAATAATAATTACAGATAACTTTTTAGAGATAACATTTTCTCTTATAATTGATGTTAAAGTCGTCAAAATGCAGCACAAAAACTTAATTCTATCATCGATTGAGCTGCAAAATCGAAAATAATAGAAACTGAAAAGTGAGGTTAGGCTTCTGACGGGTATCCTCATATTTTATACAGTTATATTTCGAAAACTATCAATTATGTGAAATATTATTTCAACTTAACTCTTTAAAAAAGGAACGATTAAAAAAGAAACAAATACCCGACTGCACAAAACTGAAAAATTAGCATATAGCATAACTTGCTCAATCAGCCGAATTGTACCGCCGATCTTCGAATTTTCATATATCACCTTTGAACTAATTAATGAAAGCACAAACTTGCATT
>JBAGKK010046401.1:0-10274 GCA_037177015.1 Euceroptres primus
ATTATCCGCTTAGGATACTGCCCGCTTTGTGGCTACGGTACTTGCGCAATTCCGCTGAGCTTCGAGCTCAGCTTTCTTGCCCCCTTGGACTCCTCACTATCGGCAAAATTTCCTGGAACCCATATATTGGAGGCACACAAAGTGGAAAAGCAGTGAATACCGTTTTCAATGCTTATTTTGGGCCAGTCAATGAGTTTTTTCTCCACTTTTTCAATTTGAAATTGTATATTATGAACTTTTTAATTTTTAATTGTACAATTTCTAACATATCAATTTTAAGTCTTAAATTTAAAATATAAAAATGCGACAATAATTTTGCAAAAGTTACAAACTCTTTTTTTTATGAAAAAAGAAGACAAACAATTCTTTCAAGAAGAGAAATTTTAACCTATTTCATTTTTTTACAGATTTTTTTCACTTTTTTTATATATCTGTTTATTTGTAATTTTTCAAAGTTATTGTCATATTTTTATATTTTAAATTTAAGGCTCAGGAATTTTAAACATAAAATTTTAAAGCTTCTGAAACCCTTGAACTTGAAATATTATACAATATAGAAGGCTTCTAATTTAATATTGTGCCTTTTAAAAGTCAAAATTATTTAAACCTTCAACGATAAAGGTTTGAAATTTATTAATTATTTCCCTTCAAATAAAAAAATGTTCAGTTTACAATGCTTGGTAATTGTTTTTTTTTTAAGTTTAACGGCCTAAAAATATAAACTCTTTACTTTTTAGATCTTCGATTTTGAAAGTGTTTCATTTTAAATACTTCTCATTTGAAACTATAGAAGTTCTCGTCGTTTTGCATTGAAATTATCAAATCTTGAAAACTTCCAGATTTTTAATTGTTCGATACTATTTTTTTAATTGTTGAATTTTAATTTTTAATTTTTTAATATTCTGAATTTTAAGTTTTTCAATCTAAAATTATGAGATTGATGAAGAATGTTCACCCCTTATCGCATCTTAATTTTTTAAAACAAATTTATAAAATCGAGAAAAATAACCATATTATTGAATATAACAAATTTTAAAAGATAAATCAAAGTGCGATTTAGAAAAAAGAAGTTGAATCTTTAATTGTTTATCTAACATTAGTTATTTAAGATTTTGTATTTTTTTCGTTTTAGAAAAAAATCGTAATTCTCGTTCAATCTTCATAATTGATAGTGTATTTTGTTCTTTAAAATATTACCTACAATTCTATTTGAATGAATTTTATTAAAAATAAGCTTGCTGAGTAAATAGATAAAATATTAGTTAATTAATAATTTGATTATGCAAATTTAACTGTGTTTTAATAAAAATCATCCAAATAGAATTAAAGATAATATTTCAAAGAACAAAATACACTACCAATACTGAAGATTGAATGAGAATTACGATTTTTTCTAAAGCGAAAGAAAAAATACAAAATCTTAAATAACTAATGTTAAATAAACAATTACAGATTCAACTTTTTTTAAGTCGAAATTAGATTTCTCTTTCACAATTTTTTATATGTAACAATGCAGTTTTTTCCCTCGATTTTACAAACTATTTAAGAGATTATTAAATTTCAGGTGCAATAAGGGGAGATCATCTTTGATTCAATTAAAATAAAATTAATCCAATCCCCATTTAAGAGGAAAAACCGAGAAGAAGGGAGAAAAGGGGGTAAAAAGGTAAATTCTTTTAAAGAGAGGAAAGTCTGCGAAGACTGCTAAAATTAAAGGAACCCTTCTACTTTCCGAAATAAAAGATGAAATAATAGAATATAGAAATATCGGTCAAAAGATCAGTCCATCTAGAAATAAAAATGAAGAACAAACCTCTTCAATCTTCTCGTCTCCCGAACTCAAAGGACTCAAAGACATCCGATCATCATCAAGAGGAGGTGGATGTTGCTGAGATTCCTTTGGTAGATCTGCTTCATTATCATCGACTGCTGGACTATAACTACCCAGTAACACTTCGTCTTCACTCGAACTGATAACGCTCCCCAAGTCTTCATCCACCGGAAACTGGTTGATATTATTCTCCCTTACTTTCCTTCTCTCCTTATTCCTCTCCACCATCTTTTCATGATGTGCCTTGTATATCTCAGCCGAAAGGAAGGGACTCGGTGGTTCCGAAAGCATCTCCTCTTCTGCCTGAGACTTTCTCTCATCCTCAGAGTCGCTTCCAAACTGCAAAAAGGGAGGAGCCATTCCGCCAGCCTTGTCCTTGAGAAGCATTGCAATTCTCGTGTCCAGATCCAGGGTTTTCCGAGATTCGACTGGCGAATCCCGGGGAGTAGTTTTTGGCGTGAATTGGACTTCCTTTTCCTTCTTAGGTGTAAAATGCTGAACTTTAGGAGTGAGGGGCTTGGTAACATGCATAATATTCGGACTTTCGAGGCTCGGTGGATGCTGGGGAGTCCAAACTGGAGGCGGATATCCCGGCGTGGCCGAGCTGGGATTCCACCACATACTAGAATTCGGCTGAATCGGTAAACTCGGAGACACACCCTGAGGTACATTCGGCAAGTAACTATTTGGAGGTGGATGATGGAAGCTCCCATAAAAGAAATCATAGTTTGCTGGAGTAGAGTTTTGGGAATAATTACTAGAATAATTCAGTTCACTTGGTGCAGTTCCGTATCCTAAATCACTGCCAGCAGTACTACTACCAGTGGGAGTCGTATAGTCCCGATATTTACCAAATCTAGAACTCTCTGTGTAAGTTTCTCTAGGCTTCTCGAGAACCGGAGGCGGTTTCTTAGTTCTGAAGTCCTCTCGCTCTTCAGGAACGGTAACAGGAATCTTCTCAACAACTGGCGCCGGTTTCTCTGGTTCCGGTTCCACTACAACTTCCTTTACCTCCACCTTCTTCTCTACCTTCTTCTCGATAGTCATCTCGTCGTAGATTTTCTTACACTCTTCTCCAAATGCGTCGAGAAAAACCCGCAGGACTTTCCCCATGACGGAGGTGTTGTTCAACTTTTCCACACATGCTTTCGAAGCCTTGATGCTCTCAAAGACGACTCTAGCTATCCCCAGGTGCTTATTGGTCACGGGATGAAAGTAAATGGTGAGTTCTTCGACGGTACCGAACTTGTGAACCATATCGGACAAGAAAGTCTTGTCGATGTTGTCGTTGAGATGACAGAAGGTCACTTCTAGAGGAGGAGGTTCTCCACAGTAGTTTTGATCGATTTTGAACCTTGGTACGGGGAGATCAAGTTGCTCGAGTCTCGTCCAAATCCTGGTCAACTGCGATCTCGGGTCTCGAGGCTGAACCAGTGGTTGTGTTGGATCTCCTGGCACCACACCGTCGTATCTGTACAACTTGGTCACACCTTTTACTAAGAAAGGGTCGACGAGTAATTTATAATTTCTTGGTTTCGACGCCGGTTGTGCATTGGCGATTTCCTTCGGGGCATGTGATACTTGCCCATGACTGTGCTTCGACGACTGACTTGAGTTCTGGGACGAGCTGCTCTGGGAATTGCTGTGGGAATGGTGATGATGATGGTGGTGGTGATGGTGGTGCGAATGTGCTGAATGTGAGTGCGAATGCCCATGTCCGTGTCCATGTCCATGTCTCTCCATACCGTTCATTGCCTCCAAGCATCATCCATTCACATAAAAATTAAAACCCGACCGTCCTAAATTCGATAAAACTTCGACTTACACGAAATCACACTCGAAATGCGTTTAAGCACTCAAAGTACTCCTTTTTGAACTCGATGTTTATGTCGCTTGACAAGTTTACACACTTTGAGGTTATTTTTCCCTCTACCAACAGGCGATTCATGAACAGTAGTAAAATACTTGCATTTTAGTTTCTATATTATTAAAATGATCAAAATTGTTCGTTTCAGCAACAAATTAAATTACACGTGGTGATTTGACAATGCGAAACAATCTTTTGTTATTTAAACAAACAAAATCAGCAATTTGAAATATGACTTTTTAACTTGCACCAATAACGGATTTGTGTTGTAAACACGTTTAACGGTGCTTTGCATACAAGAAATAACACTGCATCACGAAAAATAAACAAAATGAAGAACTTTGAAAAATAGTGTCATAAGTTCCATAGACATTACGTCAAGTCCGAAAATTTCTCACGAATGCAGAAATCTGCAGGCGTTGAGCTTTAAAATGACTCTTGCAGGCAGTCTTAATCCTTTTCTTCTTGTTTTAGAGACAATTTTTGACAACTGGAACAAGAGATCATGAAGTTGGAACGAACATAACCTCAAAATTTTTGTCGAGACACTTTCTGCGATGTTCTTGTTCTAATGACCCTACCGACTTTGACGGGGTGCTTACCAACAAAATCCTTTTAAAAACATGAAGTTTACGTGTTTCGAATCCAAATTCCGATGATTTTCAAAATTATAAACGAGTCCAACCTCGGATTTGGTTCACGTATAGTCTAGTTTTATAATTACAAACAATGCTTATCTGTTCTCGATTTTGTAGGTTCTTTATGATTCCTTTCACTCCGAGGAACCGCTTGTGCAATGTCCAGGATTTTCTTCCCCTTTTTAATGTCCTTTTATCACGAAAAGTATGGTTTTATCGCAGCTGCCCTTCCACACGCCAGCGCAAAAAGCACCTCAAACTCGAACCGTCCACAAACGCGCTGCGGTGAGGAACCATTAAATTTTTTCACAGATCAACAAAAAGACGTTGTATCGTTGGCAAATCAACGCAAATTAGAGATTCGTTGTCGCCTTTTTTGCAAGTAATTGACGAGCAGTTCCATTTTGACAAGTTTTATAGAAAAAGTGGACACTTTATTGGATGACGCCATCCTTGTTTGAAATCATTACAGGACTTTTATCGCTTTTTTTTTTTAACGCAATCGTCGTAAGAATTAAGAATGAATAACAAATTATCCTTTTTCTAGCGCAAAAAATGATCTTTCAACAAGCTCAAAATGCGTGTCAATATGTGCAAAAGTTCGATTAGAAACTGATCTCCAAATATATTTTTTGGGCCTCTCTGTTACTTTTGATAGTTTTGACATGTAGGATTTCGCTCTACGATAGCAAAAATACCTGAGATGCTTGTGTTTTGCTGACATAATGCGCAATTTTGTCAAAAAACATACATTGATTATTTATTCTTGTATCCTGTCGAAAAAATATTACAGTCAACCCTCACCATTTCATACTCCACCATTTCATATTCCCGCAACCAGTCTTGATCGTTTGCCCCTACTCTCGAGAAGACGTTTGCGCAGATAGTTTACACCCACACATGTATACATACGTGTGTGCGCAAATAACTGCTGCGCAACTTCCCATTACCCCTCCGAGCTACCACCATCTTTTCATGACACACCCCGAAAATATGAAATGGTGGAGGTCCGACTGTACCCGTAAATGGAGTCCAAGGAGAATTGTATTGTCCGTTAACCAATCACAATGCAGGGTTGAGGAGTAAGCTACATTTTGTCTGCACTTTCTGTGCTCAATTTCCTCAAATTATCAGGGAAATATCGAACACAATCGGATCTGTACCATTTCAAGATTACGGGGGGAAACTTAAAATGATACACATCGCTCGGAGGGGAAATTGAAGTTGCGCAGTAGACATTTACGCATACACGTATGTGTACATGTGTGCGTTAAACTATCTGCGCAAACGCCTTCTCGAGAGTAGTGGCAAATGATCAAGACTGGTTGCGGGGAACTTGAAATGGTACAGATCCGACTCTATTGAAAGTAGTAAAATTAGAAATATAAAAACATATCTCAACAATATCTGAAAAGATAAAAAATATTTCAAAATGTAATAATGTTCAATTATTAAAAATTAATTAGAAAGAATTTTTCTATTAACGATTTGCATTTTTCGATTACAAGTTAATCCTGAATAATTTTTTTTTACCATAAAATAAAAATAGTATCCTAAAATTTATATTTTTGGTTTATTTTTCTGAAATAATAATTGTTTTTTTTTTTTATATTTTTGAGAAGAAACTTTGAACTGCGCAGTTGGGCATGCGCATTAGATTACATTTCGGCTGCTAGCAAGTGTTTGCAAGTGGGGTGAAAAATCTCGACTTTTCTCGGAAAATCGGAATTTCCCTGCATTGGGTTGTTTTCTTCCAAAAAATCCAACTACCCCTTTAGAAGTAAAATGTCACTCATTCAGAATTTTATCAACCGATTCGTGCTAGTGGTGAAAGCTGACGACGACGAAGCACTCGTCGATCACCAAAAAGTTCTTCGAGTAAGTTTTCTAGGAAAATATTACATAACTTTAAAAAATGCTATGTAAATATTCATCTTACCCCCAAATGAATGTGTAATATAATTTTTTTATTCATTTACTATTTCCCTGTTGGATAATTATATCAGTAAGCTATTAGTCTATCATGTCAAAAAATCCCTTTAGGTTAATTTATTCGTTAAACTGAAAGAAAAACGAGTTTAACTATTCTATTTACAATTAAGAATAATTTTGGTAAAATGCTTGGTCAAAGCTTTCATGTTTTAGTTTGGATTTGATTTTAAATGAGTTGAAACTCGAGTGGATCAAAATGTGAATTTTAAGGTTAAGTTTTTTATGTATACTTGAAATTTGAAGGGTCAAAGTTCAAATATTAAAAAAGCAGACTACAATTTAAAAACATTTTTTCAAATTTGATATTCGAAAGGGTTTTTTATAGTATTTAATAAATTGTCTATAATTACGAAATACTTATATTTTTTAAGTTTAACTGGGTTGTTACAGGTCAGGGAATTCTGGAAAGTCAGGAAATTTAAAAATGGTCAGGAAAAGTCAGGGAAAACCTTCAAAGAGTCAAGGAATTTTGTTTGATTCAACAAATTATAATTATATCTCAATAGGTATAATTATAATTTTACAACTATAATTATATGTATAATTATAATATTATCAGGGATCACAGTCAGCCCCCTATTCCCCCTTTTCCCTATTTTCTCCCTTTCCCGTATTATTCTCCAAATATCTTAAAATTATTTTTTTTTACAGTTTCATTCCTTTTTTCCCTTCTTATACTCAAAGTTCCGAATAGTTTTCCAAAAATGATAAGAAATAGAAACTTGTGACATTAAAAAACTCTTTAAATGTTTTCTTAAATTTCCCATAATTTCCAAAATCTGCGAGTCTCCTAAGACCTCTTAAAATCCTCCAGAATTTTTAAAATTGATTTAAAATCCTTACAAATTCTCCAAAATATTTTAGACTGTTCTAGAATCTTCTGGGTTCTCCTGCAATAATCTTATAAAATAATATCTCAAAATTCTTCAGTATTCTACAACATATACTAGACTCTTCCAGAATCTTCTAAAATTTTCTTAATACTTTCGTAACCTTCTAGAATTTTCTACAAAATTTTTTACATTCCTCCAAAATCTACAAAAAATTATCGAAATTCTCTCCAATTCTTTAGAATCTTCAAAACTTATCTGGAATTTGTAAAAATTCTCCAAATTATTCTAGACTGTTTTAAAATCTACAATCATTTAGGATTCTTTAGGATTTTTGTATCAATCTTATACCATCTTGAAGTTATACCGTCTTAATTAAATCTCAAAAAATTCTTTAATATTCTATAAAATATACTAGAATGTTCCAGAATCTACAAATCTACAAAATGAAGTGAAATATCAGGAGCTCCTTTATCATGACATCAGTTTCTATATTAACCCTTCGTTATACATCTATTTCATGCACACCGTCAGTCATCTAGGACGATATCGTCTTTGGCCATATTTAAGCCACTTAAAGGTATCTAAAAATTCTCAAAAAATTCAGGGAATTAGTTTTTGATCTCTTCTTTGCATTCCAATAGGTTTTTTAATGAAAGATTTCATTAATTAATAATTGAAAAATTTTAAACAATGACATGCGTAATTTTGATCAATTTACTAAAAAATTAAAATTTCGGCCCTAAGTTAATATTAAGAAAAAATATTTCAGGTAGTTAGTGTTCAGGATATGACCTTTCAAAAAAAAACCCAGTTAGATTTGAAGGGGTTTCAAAAACCATATTTATTTTAACAACTGAAAATGACAAAATTTTAGCAGATAAATTATGAGGTAATTTATGGTAAAAAATGTTTTTATTGAAAGAATGTTTATTTATTTAATAAAAAAAAATGTTTTAACATTCAAATTCTGTAACATTCGTCTGAAAAAATGTTTTTTTTTACAATGAAAACGTCTTCAGTGTCATTCTCATCCTGACTCGCTTCGACGTAACACATTCGAGCTCGCTGATGCAAAAGATAGCGAAGACTTTCATTAGATTCGTTCATTTTCCAGACTTTTACTGTAATTTATTTTTATTTGTTAAATGTGATGAAAAAAGTAAAAAAATAAACTTTTAACGAAAAAACACAGATATTTTAATTACCTCAAAAACCAAAAAAAAAAATAACGCCGTCCGACATCTAGGACGAATTCGTCCACGAGTAAACTTGTATTGACCGTTAATCTGAGAAGTTAAAATAAACAATGACGCGCTTACACGCAGTTCAGAACTTCAAGCAAATTATTCTGAACTATATCAGAATTGCTAGCATTCTGCAGAATCCTTTAGAACGGTCTCAAGTCTACAAGACTAATAATCTTGAAGAATCTTCTAGACTGTTTTCAGAATCTTCTTAAAATTCTGTAGACTTTTTGAGTCTTCATTAAAAAAGTCTAGAAGAGTCTAAAAGATTTTAGAAATTCATGGGAGATTTTGGAAGAATCAGGAAGCCTCAGGGAGATTCTAAAACACTCAAAAATCTAGATTGTAGACCATTTTTTGAGATTTCAGAAGATTTAATGAATCTACAAGTTTATGGAAAATTAAAAATATTCTAGAAGATTTTAAAAGTTTGTTGAAAGGTCCAGAAGTGATAAAGGATTTTAGAAAATTCGAGAGCATTCCAAAGATTCTGAAAGTTTAAAAATTTGAGAAGTATTTTATTAGATTGTAGACAGGATTGTAAAATTTTTGATGATTTTCTAAGATTCTGGAGAATTTCGGCTTTCTTCGTATTTTTAAAAGAAAAAAACTTCCCTCTTTTTTAAAAACCCCTTTTTCGAAAAAGAAATACCTTATTTTCCCGAAAATTGAACTACTGAATCACTGTGATCCCTGTAGTATGTAATTATAATTATAACGGCAGATAACGGTCAGGGAATTTTGAAATTGGGATTTTGTAGTAACCCTGTTTAAATTCTTTTCTTAAAAATCAGGGTCGAGACTATATCCAGAAGAGACTTTCCTATATCTTTTTATTTATGTTTTACGATATTATTCTTGAATAAGCATAAAAAATTTGCAGGAAGCCTGTGCTCAGGAGAAGAAATGTGCAGCTTTTCAGGAAAAATTGAACACGTGTAACGACAGAGTAAATTCTCGCAGTAACACAGAGGAAACTTGTCTGGAGGAGTTGATCGACTACATGCAATGCGTGGACCATTGCACTGCAAAGACTCTATTTAGCAAACTGAAATAATTAAATCATTACTCTGCTAATTGTCACTCAAATAACCTTAGTTATATCTACCGAATACGAATGATTTGAATGTTGAAGTAAAATAAAATTTAAGTGAATAGTTCAAAATGTTGCATCATTTCGATCAGAAGGATTTCAAAATAAACCACACCTCATTTAGTAACTTCATACAATTCGAATAATTAATATTTAATATATAATATATATGTAATGACATAAAATAATACCAAATATCCATATACATTTTAGATCAATAAATCAACTTCACTTTGGAATGATAGAATTCGCTGTATAAACTTTGATTTATGTATTCCAGTCTTAGAATTACTCAGCACCGACTTGCAATACGTCGAAGCATACTGCACAGACTCTCACTGGTTTGTTCAGTCCAAACTTCAAGATAGGAACATCCTGACCCGAGCATTTGCTGCACAAGATCCTTCCACAGTGGCGACTATAAAGAAAGGATATTAAGGTTAAAATTTGAGAAAATAATTTTACTTCAAGTGAGGGATCACAGTCGATCCTTTATTATTTTCCCTTTTTATTCTCAAAATCCCTCTATTTGAAAATTGTATTCCTTTCCTGTTTCTTTAACGCTACATTCTACTTTCTCGACTTCAAAAAATCGAATTTTTTTCTTGATTAATTCGAAAGTATGCACCATCGAGAATATGGTGTCAAAATTTGTGAACAAAATTTAATATATTTTATAAGCTTCAGGTCTTTATAGTGACTTTAAACGCGTTTTTTCTCGAAACGATATTTTTTTTTTGTACTGCGGGAATGATAAAAAAAATCTGTCCGGCCCC
>JBAGKK010046412.1:0-10274 GCA_037177015.1 Euceroptres primus
TATAATAGTGGTCGTGAACTCTTGATTTTGTAAAAAAATGCTTAAATTGACTTGAAACTTTACTTGGGGGAAATTAATTTTTTTATGTTTGATGTTACGACTAGGATTAACTGTTACTCTAAAAAATACAGTATCCCCAGGATGTGCCACGTGGAAACTCCTAGTTCGATTTTACATCCCTTTTTTGGCTATACGGAACATGTGACCATCAGTGGCGGGAGTTGGGTAAGTTGCAATAGGCGAGTGTCTTTGCTTGCAATAAACGAGGTTTGACTGTACATTACACCTCAGACTAGAGCTCAATAGCTTCCAAGATTGGCGTGATTGTCTCTTTTATAAATTACTATCATAGCATATGCATATAGCATAGTTTGGATGTATTTATCTGCTTGTAGGTGCAAATGTTTATTTCAGTCTTCAATTTTTTATATTTATACTGTGTTACCGTGATTTTTTAAACTTCTGAACGCTATTGCTCTTTGAAACAAATATATATTACAAAACTTTTAAAAAATAAATACATAAAAATGTAACTACTGATAACCGATTTATTTATTTATGTAAAGCACACTTTTAGTCTAAATTTTCAGATTGACACCAAGTTAAAAAAGTAAGCTTTTATACCGGTGGTATTTGATCAGGGATTTGAAATACAAAAATCCGATAATGGATTCGTTTTTAACAACCCCAAAAACCCTCAAGAGTAAAATTAAGAGTATAAGACAGTCTTGAGTCCACCATTCTGAATTTTAGAATTCCGATAACATATTCGTTGTCAACTTCACCGAAAACCCCAAATAAAGAATACACTGCCAACCATTTTGTATGCGCCATTTTAAATTTTAAAATTCTAAAAACAGATCCGTTATCAGCGACCCTAAAAACCCCCGAGTATGGTTTTCCAAATCGATTGAAGCATTTTTCGATGAAATTGAGTGTACACAGTCGCCATTTTGAGTATTGAAATTCTGATATCGGAATCGTTATCAGCGACCCCAAAAACCCCCGGGTATGGTTTTTCAATTCAATTGAAGCATTTTCTTATAAATGCAATTGTTTTTTTTTAAATTAAGGTGTGCTAAATTTTAAAGAGCACCCTGGTCAGATATTTCGGAATTTTGGTCTGTCTATTTATTATATGTTTACTCAAAGTATGAGAAAATCGAGATTTTTCACAAATTGATTATTTATTCTCCAAAAACGATTAGTATATAATGCAAATCATATTAAATTAACGCAAGCGGACTCCCAGAATACAATCAATTTTCTTATTGTATGGTTCAATTATTATAAACAAATTAAATTAACAAATAGCCGAATAAATGTAATTTTTGTTAAAAAAATCTTTCTTAGCTAAAAATTTCTAAACAATATTAACAATTATAATTGTTATAAACAATTTTTGTGGAAAAATTTGGAATTTATGGTTTTTTCAATTTCGGATTTCCCTTCATCATCTGAATTGATGCAGATATTCTTAAAAATAACATATGTTCAATCATATTTGTTAAAATACAACAATTGTTAATTTTGTAAACAAATTAAATAAATAAATTCAAAACTTTGGCACTTTGGCCTGGAAAAGAACTTTTTTCACTAAAACTGCTTTAAAATTTGTGGGAGAGATTTGCAGTCATTATTTCTATAGAAGATTAACAATAAATAATTGATATAAGAAATTTTGGTAGCGACAAAAATCGCAAATTAAACGACTAAAAACAAGAGAACGAATGAAGTAAACAATTACGAAACTCTCGTAATGAAACTCCTGAACTGATTATTGGTAATGTTTAATATATTAGATAAATTCTTGTATTTCTAGAATTACCTCAAGTGAATAACTGAAAACAAATGAAAACGAAAAAATATCAAACTTCTAACACGAAAAACCGAAAGATATTATCGTAGCCGCTTAAAGACGAAAGAAAACAATACAACATGAAAGTGTTGGTGGTGGTTTATTGGAAAGCAGTTTATTCCACATGAAAATGGTTTCTATTGTGAACGAGTTTATGTCTTCAGCCATCTAGCGGTAATCGTTCAAAGCTTTAAAAACAAGTGAAAGCGAAATTAGAGATTTTCATCTATTCACAGCCAACTTTACTCCGTCGAAGTTTAAGAATACAAGAAAGGTTTTTTAAATACATGAACATTTTGTAATATTTGAAAGTAAATAATAATTTTTAGTTGTTTAAAAAAGGTTTTAAATAATATTTTATTATGGCTGGTCATTAACTTACACTCTCAATACCCTATTAAGCAGTTTTATTGCGAAGGCCATTTTTTCCTACGGGAAATTGAAAAAATTTTGGAATATTTCTTTCAATTGTCTATAACAAACTTTATTATCAATTTTTTGTTGAAATTTGAACTGCAAATCTCTCTCTCAAAAATTTAGAGCAGTTTCAATGCAGAAAAAAACAAATTTTTTCCAGGTGAAGATGCCACAATTTTATATTTATTTAATTTGTTTACAAAATTAACAATGAACAAAATAGAATTCAATTGTATTTTAGCAAATATAATTGAACATACGTTATTTTCAAGACTATCTGCATCAATTTAGATGATGAAGGGAAATCCGAAATTGAAAAAACCACAAATTCCTAATTTTTCCACAAAAATTGTTTACAACAATTATAATTGTCAATGTTTTATAGAAATTGTGACTGACAATCACTCTCACAATAATCTAAAGGATTTTTAGCTAAGAAAAATTTTTTTCAACAAAAATTACAATATTTGTCTTTTTGTTAATTTAATTTGTTTATAATAATTGAACCATACAATAATCAAATTATTTGTATTCTAGGAGTCCTCTTGAGTTGATTGAAGATGATTTGCATTAAATGCAAACCGTTGTTGAAGAGTAAATAATAATTATTTTGTGAAAAGTCTCGATTTTCTCATTTTGAGTAAACATATAATAAATAAACAGACGAAAATACCGAAATCTCTGACCAGGGTGCCTTTTAAAATTTAGCGCACTTTAATTTTAAAAAAATAATTGTAAATCAGGGCGAAATTGAAGGCTGTAGACTTTTTTCAACGAAAAAAATGCATTTCCTCCCACTGTGCGACGCTATATCAAAGACTAATAAAAAATGAAAATTAAAAATAATACAACTTTTGTTTAAGTTAGAACTTTTTTAATTGAGCAAATTTCTTTTTCTTTAAACCTCAAGAAAAATTCTTCTTAGTCTTTACAGCTGTTAAAAAAAGGCAAAAAGTCACAAATTTTTAAGAAATATAACGTCTCAGAAAAAAGATTCGAGTTCTAAGGAAATTATGGCTTGCTTGTTCACTGCAACTAGTCATATGTACATAAAACTAAAAAAAAATGTTTAATAAAAATTAACTGAATCTTAAAAAATGTAATTTTTACTCATTTGAAAAATAATCTTACTTAAGCAAAAGTTAAATTTTGTTAATTTTAATTTTTTATTAACATTTAATACCAAAAAATGTACATAAAAAAAAAAAATTACCATAATTTTCGCACTCCTAGAGAAATTGTTTTAAATTCTTGAAATTCAAAAGTTTTGACCCCATTGCGACACCGTAGGACCATTTTTGATTTTAAAAAGTCATCAAGGATTTTTATGTGTCATAAAACGTAGCAACTTTTCATCACAAGCCATTTTCGATTTTCAAAAATGTTGTATTTTCGGCCCACTTTATTATACAACTCACAAAAGTATATATTGGAATATTTTTTAAATATTGAAATGAGGAGGTTTCCAATTTTTATAATATTTTGGTGCCCGTCCAAGATTCCCAGACTGACTTTTACACTTTTCATAGGACAAATTTTTTCTGTGTACCAATTTTATGAGTTCTAAACTTTTATCATCCAAAACGCTCGACTATCCCCTATTAAAGAAATAGAAAATAAAACTCAGATAAAAAATAAAATATTAAATACACTTGAAACTCTTTTCCATAAAATTTAAAACCACTTTTCTGTAATCTAGTTTCATAAAATGAAACACCACAAAGATGATTGGAAAGACGAGTCTTGGGAATTTTTAAATTTTGTCTACAAGTCTGATTATTTTCATGAATCTGATGATGAAGCTCTGATCGAAGACTCTAGGATTTCAAGTAAAATCCCGTTTCTTATTGAGTGGTACGTTAGTCGCTGAACCTGCTCCGTTTTTAAGGATAGTAGGTACATACGCCTATCAAACGATACCCCGTCATCGGGGGATAGAATTACCGGTGGATGCGTGCCGTGTATTAATATGGAGAAAATGCGTCGACAGAAATCAAGGTGCGCGGGTATGAGTGTGTCGGGGTTTCAAATATCGGTGGCTACTTTATCCTACCCGACAACCTGTCATGCTTCGTTATCATCTTACAACGCCCATTCGAACGATATAAATCCTGCATTCTTCATATTCTCATTTGAAGGAAAGACGAGTAATTTTCCCTACTTTTTTTTCTAATAGGAAATTCAAGGTCAATGTTCAACAGGGTGGTCCAAAAATGCATTACAAAATTTTTTCTTTGAAAAGCCCAAAAAGTGTTTTACGTGATAGAGTCCATGACATCTGATCAGGGTAATTTTCATGTCGAAATAGGATTTGGCCCTGATTCAGGATATATGATTGTTTGTTAGTGAAAAAAAATTCAACCAAATATTTTTCAAAAATTCGAAAAAATGTCGGAGATATGGTACTTTGAATTTTTATGCAACTTTTCTTAAAATGATATATCTTTGGGTCTAATTGTCCGATTTAACTTTTCAATGTCTGAATTTACTTGTTTTAAGACACATTTCAAATTTTAAAAAAATAAAATAAAATAAAATAAATTTTTTTTACGATTATATCAGAAAAAGTTTATCAATTTTGAGAATATAGCAATATTATAACAACCAAATTTATTCCTTCTGACGAGTTGAATCGATTTACCTATTATTAGTTGTTTAAAAAAACAACCTGTATGAGAAAGCACAGTGTTCATGAAATGAACACAATTAAGATACACCCCAACATGATGGAACCACCAAACTAGTAACTACTTGGTAGCGGTTTTCTTCTACTCTCTAGTTCTGATGAAAAAATAATTGATGAAAATTGACAAAAATAATTTTTTAAACAATATATTATTGTTTATAACAATCTTTTCTTAAAATAAAGATAGAAAATTGCGATTTTTTCTACATTCTTCAACTTTTTTTCGACTCTTTAGTTATCAGCAAGTAATAGGCAATAAACATCAACGAAAATTATTTTTCAAACTGTTTATATTATTGTTTATTATTATATTATTTTGAGAAATAATCCAGGAACTTGCGGTTTTTTCTAAAATTTCGAAATTTTCTTCGGCTTTTTAGTTATGAACAAATAGTAAATAAACACCGAGAATAATTATTTTAAAAATATTCCATTACTTTTTTCTGAATTAAGTATTCTCATTATTTGATAATGATTTTTGTGGATGTTTAAGGGGGTATTCTAGTGTGATGGACACTTTTTGACATCATTGTTTCGGAATTTTTTTTTTTAATTGAAAAGAAATATGATTTTGAAACCTTTTGCACTGTATTGGCACACATTTGAACTATGATATACAGTTTTTTAATTAAAATATTCAAAATGGCGGCACTACAGTCCGTTGAAGTTGAAGCCTCAAAAAAAGTCGGTGAGCACGATATCTCAAAAACTAATTAATCAATTGGGTCGTTGTTTTGCACACGTGTTTAGAAAACGTGTGCTTATCGTCTGTAGTAGAATTGGATTTAAATATTAATTCTTAAAAAAGTTATGGCCCTTTAAATAAAAAAGAAGTGAAAAAATTGTTTTTTTTAAAGTCCAACATTTTTAATTTTTTTAATTTTTCTTTTCATTCTACTATTTACGATAGCCGCAAGTGTAGATTTTAAGAATCTCTTTGATTTTTTGCTTTCAGATTACCTGGACAGCCGAAATCATGCTCAATGTCCGGGCACTTTTTTTTTGAGGCCTCATATTTGAGCGAATACAGCTTCCACCATTTTGAATATTTTTATAAAAAAATGTACATCATAGTTCAAATATGTGCCAATATAGTGCAAAAGATTTCAAAATCATATTGCTTTTCAATTAAAAAAAAATTCTGAAAAAATGAGGCGAAAAAGTGCCCATCACATTTAGAATACCCCCTTAATTATTTGATTGTTCAGAACTAAAAAGCCGAAGGAGAGTTCAACATTTTAGAAAAGACCGCAAGTTCCTGGATTATTTATAAAAAAAATATAATAATAGATAATAATATATAGTTTGAAAAATAATTTTTGTTGATACTTATTACCTGTTGATAACTAAAGAGTTGAAGAAAAGTTAAAGATTGTAGAAAAAACCCGCAATTCTCTAGCTTTATTCTAAGAGAAAATTAATTAATTGTTTAAAAAATTGCTTTTTTTCATTTTCAATAATTATTATCTCATTTTAACCAGAGAGTTGAAGAAAAGTTAAAGCATGTAGAAAAAACCGCAATTTTCTATATTTATTCTAAAAGAAGATCGTTATAAATAATAATAAATTGTTTAAACAATTATTTTCGTTAATTTTCAATAATTATTATCTCATTCCAACTAGAGAGTCGAAGAAAAGTTGAAGAATGTAGAAAAAGCCGTAATTTTATAGCTTGATTCTGAGAGAATATCATGATAAACAATAATTAATTGTTTAAACAATTACTTTTGTTAATTTTCAAGAATTATTACCTCATTATGACCAGAAAGTGAAAGAAAAGTTAAAGAATGTAAAGACAACCGCAGTTTTCTAGTTTTAAAATATGCTTAAAAAGTAATATCTTACGTATTAAAAACAAAGAGTGGAAAAAAACTGCAAAAAATAAGATTAAACGCCAAAAATACGCAATATGATTTGTGCACTTATGAGATTTTTTTGGAATCTTATAAAAGTGGTTTATGGGACCTTGTAAAAGTGGTTTATAGGGGCTGAATTCAAAAAGTAAATATTGTTTCACATTCAGCGATCAATTCTCAAGAAAATGTAAGAAACATCTAATATTAACGATTCTATCGCTAATTTACAAAAAAAGCTTTTTTCCCATGGAAAATACATGTCAAACTTTATGGGCTTTGAGCAACCCCTAAATAGGGAATTATTTTTTAAAATCGTTGATAATATTTCATTGGCTATGGGGTCTATTTCTTAAGATCTACTTAGTTGTAAAATAAACTTTAAGTAAGAAATAGGCCCCATAGCCAATGAAATATTATCAACGATTTCATGTAGAGGGTCAATGAAAAATACGACATGCCTTCCAACATGTCACAATTATTTTTTAAGTGTACCCACTCAGAAAAATGAATTTCTCCGATCGAACTTAAACTTGGGCAATGTGTAGTCCTATTAAATGGTACTTTGTGGAAAAAAATTTTGCTGATAGAACAAATATTTACTCAGGGGGGGGGGGTGAATTTTCTAGGTTTTGTGCAGATACCATTTATTTCGAAAATTTGTGACTCTTTCAATAGCAATTAAAAAATTTTTCCCCCACTACAGTTTCGATAGATTTTGTCACGCCCTTTTGATTGGGCATATACATTTTTTCAAAGAACCAATATATAATCTTCAAAAATGAAGGTCAAAAATAAATTTGACTTTGTTTCGAAATAAGACACGTTTTTTTTGGTCTCAAAGGAAAGTTCAGGTTTTTCCCTATAAGACCATATAGATCAAAAAGACGACATAGTGGTGCGCCGTGGTGCCTTTATTGTATTGTTTTTTCGAAAAGCAATAATACTATATGTTCGTGCGAATGAGCTTTCGTCAGATAAAATTTATTGATAAAAGAAATATTTCAATCAGACGCTTGCTTAAAAAATCACCGGATATGTATTTTCAGAAGTCATTTGTTCTTGATTTGTTTCTCGTCAGTTATTATAGGAAACATATGAAAAACCAGTAACTTTTGGAAGAACGAGTCCACCGTTACTGCATCCAACCGGTTAATTTTCTATTAGTAATAATGAAATTCAGTTCAAATCCTAGCTAATGAAGAAAGTTGTGCAAAAAAGTTGTAGTGAAAATGAAAAAGGCACAATAGTTATATGGAGACTAACAATGGAAGCAAAGTTTTGAATTCCGCGGTCATCAGACGGAGAAAGCCCTGAATTTTAAATTTCATCCGCTAGATGACAAAGCACTCATAATTCTCAAAAGAGAAAACAAAACTCTACGGCATAAGGCATGCATTGATAATCCTCATATTTTATTATGAAATTGGATTTCAAAACGGTGTCACTATACAGGTTTTTTATATGATTATTTTATTTATATTTACAGAAGTCGAGACCTAACTCACCTAACTTCGGACACTGCCCCAAACTTTGGACACCCATGTTTCTTTGTTTACAGATAATGTAATGGTATAAAAGTAACATAAATTAAAAGCCCAAAGCTTGAAATTATGAAAAGTTAGTTTTATATTAAAAAATTAGTATAAACCCAAGAATAATAAGTGTCCGAAGTTATGTAGGTCATTTTACGGTACATCATAAAAATATCGCGATATATTTCACTTTTATTGTGGCTTCGATTTTCCAACTCGTGAAATTGAAATTTTAATTTTAGCATAAAATAGGATTTAATAAAGCATAGTTTTCGAACTTCAGCTACCATACCTACCCTTCGTCCTTTCTTCTACCAGTTTTATAGCGACTATGGCCCCTAAAAAAAGTGAGAATAATCAAAGAAAATGGACTGTCAGTCAGATGCTTCAATCCTTTCAAGAAGAAGTAACAACAAGACGCTAAATACACGTTGTTCCGGTCACTTATGTAAAGAATGTGTAATTGTACCTACGAGTATGTTAGAATATAAGAATTTGTGAGAAATGTTGAGTATATTGTAGGAATCTTTAGGGAACTATAACGATAGAAAACGAATATTTCTAATATTCTAATAAACGAATCTTCGTCAGTTTGTCACATCTGACAAGAAAAAGTGGGCTTGACCAGAGAAAACCGGAAAAGTGCGAAAGGGAGAAAAGGAGTAGGAGAGGGTTGAGGGCCTGAAGTGACGCTGAAAGATGAGAGAGTCGTGTCCTGCGAGCCATAGGACAAGAAATGATAAATTCGAGAATGCGTCCCTTAAAGAGTCTAGAGATTTCTTTTTTTTTTGTCTATCAATTTTCCTTAAATTAAAATTAAATAGCCACGTGTAGTTCTGTTCTCAATAGTAGTGAGAGTGAAGACTGTAAAATTGTAGTGACATTTTATTCCACATTAAACTGGTTTATTTCTGAATTAGCATCTTTTAATTAATAAAAATCCTTTACCCCTCGCATTATCAAGAACACACGTTGCATTTCTGAAATTTTACGATTGCAATTTCCTACTCTATCTTAAGAGTTGAAAATTTATGATTCATGTAGGATAGAGCTCAGTAAACTAAAAGAAATACCAGCGTCAAATTTAGAAGACACCGATCAGCCTCGAAATGACATTCTTTTAGACGAAGATGTTGACGATGTTGAAAATGATGAAATTATGTCAAATGATGATGACGCTCCAGACTTCGCCTTCGGAAAACTAAATAAGAATGTAACACAGTGCAATGATAAATATCATGAGGCCGCAGTTAAAGTTCTAGATTAAATCAAAGAGAAATTCAAATCATCAACGAGTAGAGCTGAGAAAATTCTACTTCTTACACTTACTTCAAAATTTTGGAGTCGTAGACAGCTAATTGTCGAATTCGAAACATTCAAACGACAAGCTAAAAATGCGAAAAAGTTAGTTGCTGCTTATGGGATTTTAACTCTACCTATGCCAAAAAGAGGAAGGCCTTTGAGTCTTGAAACTGAAGCTCTTGTATCTAAATTTTATGAGCGTGATGATATGAGTCGCTTAATGCCTGGAATGAAGGACTGTGTGTCTGTTCGAATGAGTGACAAGAAAGTTCTCGTTCAGAAAAGATGGATTTTGTGCAATTTGAATTAATTTGACGCTGAATTCCAGACAGAATATGAAGAGATTAAAATAGGCTTTACGAAATTTACACAACTCAGACCAAAACATTGCGTTTTTGCAGAGGGTAGCGGTACTCACACAGTACGCGTTTGTGTACACCATGAATTTAATGAAGTTAATGCTAAAAGAAATAAACATCCAATAAAGTAGATGACCCAGTAATCGTACCGGTCCCAGTAATCGTGTAATTGGCATATAACCTAAAAAAATAATTATAAAAGATCTCTAAAAAAGTATTTATTAACAAAAAATAACAAGCTTTAGCATTATTTATAATCAAAAT
>JBAGKK010046423.1:0-10274 GCA_037177015.1 Euceroptres primus
TGAAATTGTTTGTTTCGTTTGGGTCTCAATACCAAATTAACACCGAAACGCATGTTTCGTTTCATTCCCTGATATTTGCTCTTCAAATGTGTATTTTTAAAAATAGAGTAAAAAATAACCAACTTTGGACACTGGAAAGTAATATTGAGATAATACAGTAGTTGGCTTTTTACCTTTACAAAATCTGGTACAGAGCCAATAAGCATTGAGTCAATACCACACTGCTGACTTTTTAAAATAGCGCAATATTAGGAAGCTGACCATTGGCCAATTTTATTGTATCGCTTTTTATCCAAAACTCTTGCCAAAACTGCAACGTTTATCTCTAAAAGAATATTTCAAAATCATTTTAATGCATCAGAATTACTGTAAAATTGGTTAAATAAAATAAAATCACAGAGCAGGGAATAATTTATCCCTTTATTCAGTTGCTAATTCAAATTATTAAAAATTATAACTGATTCAAATTAGGAGTTCTAAGAAATTTATAGATGTTCTCGATTTCAAATGTGTAAATTGTTTTTATCTGCTTTTCAAAATGTCGATAATTGTTTAAGTGTCTATTGTGGCAACGCACGTGCAAACGTTAGGAAGCCATACAACAAGGTAAGGTTTCGAGGCTAATGTCAACCTTACCTTGGTTCAGGGCTTAATCCTTCAACCTGACCTGTATTCCCATTTCTTGAAATTTACAAAAAAAATCTAAGGGAATGGTAATTTTTCAATTTAGGGAATTTCTGTCGATTTTTACGTGAATTTTCTGAGTCTACACTCTCTAAATCTAAATCAGTCAAAATTTTCACTGATTTTATTCAGTGACCCATTTCTAGCTAATTCATCAATGAATTTTGACTGAATTTCGGTCAATTTCATTGAAATTCAGTTAAAACTGAAATAGACTGAATTTCAGTCAATTTCACTGACATTCAGTTAAAAGTGAAATTGACTGAATTTCAGTCAATTTCACTGGAATCTAGTCAAAAGTGAAATTGACTGAATTTCAGTCAAAAGTGAAATTTACTAAAATTCAGTCAAAATTCACTGATGACTTAGCTAAAAATTAATCACTAAATGAAATCAGTGAAAATTTTGATTGATTCAGATTTAAAGAGCAGTAGATAGATTCGATTATAGTCAGACGGGCATTATATTATACTCAGACGGGCATTATATAATTCGATATGCTGAATACGCCATGATTTTCTACAGTCAAATGTAAAATAAAGTTATCATAAATGTATAAAATAAATTTATTATATTTCGATATATTTCTCCACTTAATTTTCGCAGGATAATTCATTTTTAGACAAGAACAATTTAATGAATTAACTTTTCTGTATCCACAGTGGATACTGCCTGCTGTAGTCAGACATAAATATGATATTATAATTCGATATCTTGAATACGCCATCATTTTCTATGGTCAATAAAAAATGAAACCATCATAAACATTTAAAATAAAGCTATTATATTTCGATATAAAATATTTCTTCGTTTAATTTAAGGATGATGCATTTTTTAAACAAAACGATTTGATGAATAAACTTTTCCGTATTCAGAGTGGATACTTCCTGTTATAGTCAGACAGGAGTAATATGATAATTATTCGAAATCGTTCAGATTTTCGTGAACATTTTCATTAACCCATCGTTTTTTACAGATAATATTAAGTATATGTTATATTTTTATTATAATAAATAATTATAAATTAGAGTAAAACTGTAATTGACATGTACACAGTAAAAAAGAATACTTAAAATTGTTACACCTTAAAATGGTTTGGATTAAATTCAGTCTGGATTTAAACAAAATTGATTTGATTTTAAGTAAAATTTGTCTGAATTTAAGACTCAATTCTGAAATTAAGGTAACGCGGTATTAATTTTAGACCAATATTTCTTTAAGTAAAATTTGTCTGAATTTAAGACTCAATTCTGAAATTAAGGTAACGTGGTATTAATTTTAGACCAATATTTCTTTAAGAAAAATTTGTCTGAATTTAAGACTCAATTCTCAAATTAAGGTAAAGCGGTATTAATTTTAGACCAATATTTCTTTAAGAAAAATTTGTCTGAATTTAAGACTCAATTCTGAAATTAAGGTAACGCGGTATTAATTTTAGAACAATATTTCTTTAAGTAAAATTTGTCTGAATTTAAGACTCAATTCTGAAATTAAGGTAACGCGGTATTAATTTTAGACCAATATTTCTTTAAGAAAAATTTGTCTGAATTTAAGACTCAATTCTGAAATCAAGGTAACCCGGTATTAATTTTAGACCAATATTGTTTAAATTAAGACAAATACTGAATTTTACTGAATCGTGTAAGGATTTTAAGTATTCTTTTTTTCTTGATATATATCATTGTAACTTTTTTATTAGTCAATAGACTGTTAAGCTTAAATAAATCCAATTCAATTTTTTTTTCGTTTAATTTTTTGGAGTGTGAATATCAGAGAAAGGGACGAATATGATGAATCAGCTTTTCTGGATTAATATCATTATTAACGGTTAATTAATATCAGTAGATAGTTTCCATTATAGTCAGACCTTTTTGCATTACATTATTATAATTCAAAATCATTGTAACATTTACGAAACAGTTATACTTAACTTTTCATTTCCTACAGTACGTATTAAAGTAAATATGAAAAAAAACCTTTCCATATTAAAAATTAAAAATTTTTTTCATTTTGGACATATTTTCCTATTTTTTTGTTTGGGAAATATTTTCATTTTTTTTTGTTTTGGAAATATTTTCTTTTTTTTTGTTTTGGAAATATTTTAATTTTTTTTTGGAAATATTTTCATTGTTTTTTTGTTTTGGAAATATTTTTTTGTTTTTGACATATTTTTATGTTTTTTTTTTGTTTCGGACATATTTTCAGGATGATGCATGTATTAGAGAAAGAGACGGTCCTGAAGGAATCTGTGAGACAAAGGCATGCTACGAAGCCTCTCTCAAAATGCTGGCATCCATGAAAAGAGGGGTGGATCCTTGCAAGGATTTTTATCAGTTCGCTTGTGGTGGCTACCGCGATCGACAGCCTTATCAGCCAAGTTCAAGTTTCAGCACATTGCAGGCTCAAGTTGATCAACAAATCGAACGTGAGTCTTTATTTCTATTTTTCCAAAAAAAATTATTATAATTTAAAATCCTATTTTTATAATCCTTTTACATATAAACTAGTTTGTTATGCTTTTTTCTTCTTATTTCAATGTATCTTTATTTCACATTAGTTGTTTTCTAGCATTCATAACTGGTCTTTGATGTGATTTTCGCTTCGCAAATGGAAAGAAGCCTTAGAGAGTCGAATTTACGTAAGAAAAAAACGGGTTACATATACGTTCTCCATACCAAGTTGATTAATCTGCCAGCTTTGAATGGGTCAAGTTCGTCTTAAGCTCAGGATCTCACGACGTCAATTGCGACGATGACAGTGGTCATTGCCGCTGTTCACAATATGTTCCGAAAGGATTAAGATTTTCTGTCTTCAAGCGACTCTAAGGCATTTTTCTCAAGTGGTTTGCATTCTTTGTGTGCATAATGTTATTTCTACACGAGAATTTCAATTAAAATTTTATTATAATATCATTAACATTGACATTTTTCGACCTGAAAATTTTCTCAATGATTCCATCATTTCTCAATGATCTTTCATTGTTTACAGAATTTTGTAATTGTAAAATGTAAACTGTAAAATGTAAATTTCCAATGAAAAGATACTAACATCTCGCTGAGAAAATATAAACCATGCTTTCTTTTATTTTTTGAATATAGTCTCTAAATCTGAATCAGTGAGAAGTGACTCACTAAATAAAATCAGTAAGGATTTTCACTGACTTCACAATTTTCACTGATTTCTCAGTTCTCTCTGATTGTCAGTGGAAATATGTCTAAAATATACTCTCTAAATCTGAATCAATGAGAAGTGGGTCACTAAATGAAATCAGTAAGGATTTTCACTGACAATCAGTGAGAAATCAGTGAAAATTGTGAAGTCAGTGAAAATTGTGAAGTCAGTGAAAATCTTTCCTGATTTCATTTAGTGATCCACTTTTCACTAATTCAGATTTAGAGAGCAAAAAGATCTTTCATTGTTTCTCTCTTATTATTATAACCAAAAGATTTTTTCCATGCATTTTTCTTCGTAGAGATTCGCGAAGAAAAATAATTCCTTTAAATAGAAATTTCCTCATTTCGATATAATTCCTCATTTCCTTTATAGAAATGAGGACGGTTTATTTATGTAATTTTTACGGAAAATAGGTTGAATTTACTGAAAATTCTGTACGATTTACCGAAAATATCAGTAAAAACAACAGGATTTAATATATCGCCATTTCTCTTGAACACGTTATAAAATAATACTTAAAATTGTTACACTTTAAAGTGGTTTGAATATTCAGTAAAATTTGTCTTAATTTAAGTAATATTGTTTTAAATTTAATAACACGTTACTTGAATTTCAGATTTGAGTCTTAAATTCAGACAAATTTTACTTAAAGTCAAATCAATTTTGCTTAAATCCAAACAAATTTTACTGAATTTAATTCAAATCATTTTAAGATGTAACAATTTTATTTACTGTGAATCTAGGTAAAAATCTGTAAATTCTTTTTCGAGTTGAAGTAAATTTTTTTTATGCACACTACCGGTTAGATGGAACGACCTGTTTTTTGATGATTGCTTAAGTTCTTTTAATTTAATTTCTATCAGAGTTAAAATTTTTTTCATCAGGAAAAAACGAAAGATAAATTTTACCTCGATTCCGGTGTAAAAATTAGCTGCAACAAAAATTAACTTCGCAGGATAAATTTTACCGAAATATCGGTTAAATTTTCTTTTGCTTTTCCATGACAACACATGTATTTTGAAAGACGTGAAGTTGTTTGAATAAAAATGTATTCTTCTAAAAAATCACCTTCAACAAATTATATCTTTCAGTTTTTTCTGTGAAAGCTCTTAAAATTGTATGAAATAAGACCAGGATGAAGTCAATTGGTCCATTTTTTAAGAAGAATTTACAGAAGAATTTAAGAAGAAAATTACAAATTAAGAATTTACAAAAATAGCGTAAATTTCAGTGTTTACCTAAATTTTAAATAACTTCCGAAATAATTAATATTTTAAAATTTTCTTTGACTCATTTTAAAGATAAATTTCTGTGGAATCATAGCAACTTATCAGCATAAACGTGCAATTTTTTTCTTGCGCAGTGCAAGAGATAAAAAATTGAATAAAAAAGTTCGGAAAATTTCAATATTGTTTTTGCTAAGAAAAATATTTTTGTAAAATAAAATAATAAATAAATAATAAATAAATAATAAATAAATAATAAATAATAATAAATAAATAAAATAATAAAATCATCAAATAAAACATAATCATGAAGTATTTATAAAAGTCCCTCAAAATATATATTCGCTTGATTTTTATTATGATTTGACTACAGATCAGATGTTTTCAAAATTTTCCAACTTTTTTGCTCCAATTTTAGGTTTTGCACTATACAGGGAAAAAAATTTAATTTATGCTCATAAGCTGCTACGATTCTGTAGAAATTTACATTTACATTCTGTAGAAATTTAAATTTAAAATGAGTCCAAGAAACTTGAAAAATATATAATATTTCGGAAGTTATGTGAAATGTAATAAAACACGGAAATTTACACTATTTTTCAATGCCTTCTTAAGAAATGGACAAATTGAACTGACATACAGAACTTTGAGAACTTTCATCCTGTTGAAAAGAAAAAATTTTAATTCTGATAGAAATTAAATTAAGAGATTTTAATTATCAAAGCAATTATCAAAAAACAAGTGGTCTCTCAATTGTATAAAATAAAAATTGTATCCTTGCAGTTATGTTAGTGTACATTTTTTTCTTTGTTTCAGAGATGCTGACAAATAAAACGGGCAAAATGACAGGCGCTTTTACAAAAGTGGGTCGTTTTTACGAAAGCTGTCTTGAATTTGGAGAGAAACCTACAAATTTCACGCCTGGTAAGTCGATTCAATTTTCTACTCATTATACATTAAACAGACATTAAATTTTAGTTTATTTAATTTTATAAACATATATGTTATACATAAATATATATTTTCACACCATATTACTCAAATATTAACATACTTTTTCAGTTTAACTTCTTCTCACAGTAAAAAAAAATACTTAAAATTGTGACTCCTTAAAATGGTTTGGATTAAATTCAGCAAATGTCTGGATTTAAGCAAAATTGATTTGATTTTAAGTAAAATTTATCTGAATTTTAACACTCAATTCTGAAATTCAGTGGTATTAAATATAATTTATTTTTAATAAAGGGTTTTTTTATACCGCTAATGATTTGTCAAACGCAAGGTTCCACTTTTTATTTTAAATTTATTTTTAATTTTCACGCCTGGTAAATCGATTCAATTTTGTACTCATTATACATTAAGCACACATTAAATTTTATTTTATTTAATTTTATTTAATTTTATATACATATATATTATACATAAATATATATTTTTACACCATATTACTCAAATATTAACATACTTTTTCAGTTTAACTTCTTCTCACAGTAAAAAAGAATACTTAAAATTGTTACTCCTTAAAATGGTTTGGATTAAATTCAGCAAATGTCTGGATTTAAGCAAAATTGATTTGATTTTAAGTAAAATTTATCTGAATTTTAACACTCAATTCTGAAATTCAGTGGTATAAAATATAATTTACTTTTAATAAATTATACTTAATTATAAATTATACTTAATACGAAAATTTAGACCAATATCGTTTAAGTTAGGACAAATTTTACTAAATTTAATCCGAACCATTTTAAGATGTAACAATTTTAAGTATTCTTTTTTAATGTGCTATTTAATCAAAATATAATCACATCTCCACAGATAGCCACTGGTGTGAATTTTGTTACACCTCGTTTTGAATAATTAAAAACAATTGAATTTTTCATAGTGTTTGTTTGTTTCTAAGACTCATCTAAGACTATCTAAGGTTCATTTGTTTCTAAGACTCATTTTTATTGCAACTCGAGTTTGAATTCAGTTTAAAATTGATGATCACCGTTTTCCTGTGACCTTTGGGAACAAGTTATATTAAAAACAAGAAATCTGTTCATGCTTTTCATTTTTTTTTCTAAATATATACAAGACCATAAACTTTTATACAAAGTGGCATCAGGTCGAGAATGATTTATCGTGTCAGTGGCGCGACGCTGACCGAGATTGGCTTGGTTTCCGGCACAGTGAGGCGGGTGGATCGATCGTTGTCCGTATGTGACATCGATTTAATAAAACGAGCAACTCCTTTGAGAATAATCATCCTGAATTCATTGGTGCTATATCTGCTATATATGCTATAAATCCTAAAACACGGAAGATTTCATAATGGACCAGTAATTAAACATAATTTTACCCTTGACATCAATGAATTCCAATAATGAAGCATGATTTTACCCTTGATATCAATGAATTTCAATAATGAAGCATGATTTTACCCTTGATATCAATGAATTTCAATAATGAAGCATAATTTTACCCTTGATATAAATGAATTTCAATAATGAAGCATAATTACTAAATACCGAATTAGAAAATTACACAATTAATAAATAACCTCATTATTAAATAACCTGATTAGTAAATATGTAAATAACTTTATAAAAACTTACTTATGATTCGTCCTTATGATTTTTTCATTTAATTTAATCTTTCATCTGAAAAACTATGCATTTCAACATGCACGCTCATATGCCCATGTTTAACTTTTCCTTAACCGATTTAAAGTAATATGAGGCCTTGACGTGTGGAGAAAATATTACACTTAATTATTATAGATATTGAGTTTTTTATACCACCAATGATTATAGACATTGAGTTTTTTATACCGCTAATGATTTGTCAAACGCAAGGTTCCACTTTTTTATTTTTTACACGCTTTTTCTTTTTTCGAACTCGATTTTCAAATCCCTTGCGGTTAGGAAAAATCTGATTTATGAAAATCTCTCGTTGCTAACTAGATTTGCGTGAACTGATATTTAATCTGACCTACTTTTTGAGTTTAGTTCTTGCCTTTTGAGAGTGAGATTATTAAGTAAGGTAGACCAGAAATTGGAGTATTTTGGTCGAACGACATTGAAGGCTTTCATGTTTGAAAAGCTTGCACACTTGTGATAATCGGCTCGATATCACTCGCTCTTGCCATACACGTATATACATACATTTTAGCCCTTATATGCATTCCCTCTTCATATCACAACAGTTGTTCGTGTTGCGGTTTCACTTGCGTAAGCAGTCTCAGGTTTAGAACAATAATTGATACTGATGTTTGAACATAAACTTGGAGATTGCATGAGATATGCAAATTAGATATTTAACAATGAAAAAGACAGAATAGAATTAGTTAATTAGTTAATTAGTTAATTAATTCATCTTTTTGTCCATTTTTTAACAACAGTAAGTACTGTGATGACTGCAATTGTTTTTGTATAAAAGTGTTGCAGAAAATTGATTCATTTTTTGGATCATTTTAATACCTGCTGATTTTCTGAGTCTGAATTAGTGAAAAGTGAGCCACTAATTTACTTTTTTGACAATTTCTACTAATTTGTAGTCATTTTTGACTAAAACTTTAGTGAAAAGTACAAAACTACTAAAAGAAATAGTGAAATTCAACGAATAATTAGTAGAAATTTTCAATAAAGTAACTCACTTTTCACTAATTCGGATTTAGAGAGAATCATCAGGTATTAAGATTATCCAAAAAATGAATCAATTTTCTGCAATACCTTTATACAAAAACAATTGCAGTTATCACAGTACTTATTGTTGTTAAAAAAGGCGAAAAGGTGAATTTTTTTCAAAATAGGTGTCAAGGTGCCAAAAAATGTTTTATAATATAAATAAACATGAAATGGCTTTTTGACATTTTATTATTTCGACTGAAAATAGAACTTTATTCTTTATGCATTTTTTATCACATAAAAAACTAAGTATACAATTTATGGCAGATAATTTTTTAGAGGAATAAGTTTTTATTCAGAAACTTTACATCTTTGAAAATACATGTGCTGCGATGGAATAACAAAAGAAATTTTAACCGATATTTGGGTGAAATTTATCCTGTGAAGTTAATTTTTCTTGCAGGTAATTTTTATCTTAAAATCGAGGTAAACTCCTTTATTTTTTCGGTGATACTTTTTGGTTAAAAAAATATTCCATCCTTAAATTAATATTCAAGAATAAAAAAGTTATAAGTAAAAAAAGTCACTTTGCAATTCACTTTGTTGTAAAAAATATTTTTTGGTCTTTTCAGTAAATTTGTGATCTTATATTTTTCCTTTGAATCTGCTTTTTAAATCTGAATTAGTGAAAAGTGAGCCACTAATTTTCTTTAGTGAAATTTTATACTAATTAATAGTAATTTTTAGTTTTTTTACTAAACCATTAGTGAAAAGTTGAAAACTACTTAAAGAAATAGCGAAATAATAATGATTAGTAATTGTAATAATTATTAGTTGTATTTCACTATTTTTTTAGTAGTTTTCAACTTTTCACTAATGTTACTAATTATAATTATGATAAATATAGTTATAATTACTAAGTATAATTACTAAATACAATTACAATTACTAAATATAATTAGTAGAAATTGTCACTAAAGTAAATTTGTGGCTCACTTTTCACGAATTTAAATTTAGAGAGTGAAAATATACTTATTATAGTTTCTGTAAAAAACATCAAGAAGGTAAAAATTTCGATTTTCTAACAATCTTGGCTTTTTAGGATTTGTGCACCCAAAATTATTGTTAGAGACGAAGAAAAGTTTATTTTCTCTATAAATATAAATACAATATAATTAGTAGAAATTGTCACTAAAATAAATTAGTGGCTCACTTTTCACTAATTCAGATTTAGAGAGTTTCTGTAAAAAAAATCAAGAAGGTAAAAATTTCAATTTTCTAACAATTTTGGCTTTTTAAAATTTGTGCACCCAAAATTATTGTTAGAGACGAAGAAAAGTTGATTTTCTCTATAAATATAATATAATTAGTAGAAATTGTCACTAAAGTAAATTAGTGGCTCACTTTTCACTAATTCAGATTTAGAGAGTACTTATTATAATTTCTGTAAAAAAAATCAAGACGGTAAAAATTTCGATTTTCTAACAATTTTGGCTTTTTAGAATTTGTGCACCCAAAATTATTGTTAGAGACGAAGAAAAGTTGATTTTCTCTATAAATATAATATAATTAGTAGAAA
>JBAGKK010046433.1:0-10273 GCA_037177015.1 Euceroptres primus
AGACCTGATAGCGAGCCGCTTTTATCGTTTTGGGCCGGTGGCCTCCCCACTATCGGTCCCCGATATTTCCGGCGCGTAGCGTTTATTCGCCTGATCGTCTTGATATTTTTGGCGTCGTTTTCTCCGGACAAATATTTATTTTCCCGCGTATTTATTTGTTGCTTCCGTCTGGAATCTGCTAGAATGTTCTCGATCCTCAGTAGCGTATTCTCTTTCGTTGAGTGACCTTATTTTTGAATAAATATTTAATAATTTAATATTTACTTGTTCTCGTTACTTTATTTTTTTAAGCAAATTACAGTTTTATTATTGAGGGTCATTTGGACTGTCTCAAGTAAAACCTTTACACTGTATGACATTTGCTGACAGTACCCAGAATAATAAGACAGTTCGTGAGTTCAATCCGAATTTTCAACCCACTTCTTGGGAGCTCATTTGGATGAACATAACAAATAACTGTTCTGAAATAAACAGTTCTGGATGCGTGAAACAAGCCTGAGTGGTAGAATTTAATTCTTGATTTCATTCTGAATTTTCAACCCACTTCTTGGGCGCTCATTTAGACGGAATAGCAAGGAATTAATTTCTCACTAACGTATGGTGTTTAATTACAAATAGCCTGAATTGTGCAAGCAAACATGTCGTCCACTCCGAATTTTCAACCCAGTTCTTAGGAGCTCATTGGGAGCAGCAAATATAATCCCACAAGCAACACAAGCCAACTAAAGCTGAAGTAGCCAGTGATTATCACGACACCCACACATGTGCGAGTTGTAATAATCTGTTACGAGGCGGCAGCTAATCTTGTGCATTGGTTGCGTGTGTAGATTAAAAGTGTCACACAGCTGAGCTCAATTTAAATAATTTATTCCACTGCCAGAACAAAAAGATTCTGAAGACTTGTGGATTTTGCTGTGTGGATAGGCTAGGAATTCTATGGTAGTCGTGCGATTAAGTGAAGCACAGACATTGCACCTCGTCTGCCAATAGTCGCACGATCCATGGTTTTCAGTTAGAAAATACTTGGCGCCTGATACCTGGCAGTGTTGATCACGTCAGGGAGCTAGATCAGGATAGAAAAACCTTTTTAGACCGCGTTGATTGAAATTAAATTTTTTATATTCGCAGAAATTCTACCTTCCGAAGAAATTTGCTTGCACACTATTGACGTCCTCGAATACGCATAAACGTTCAGGGAACGTAAGTTTCTTTTTTTTTAAATAAATTCGTAGAAGATCGAACACGCAATCATTCTCACCTCAGGGTTGCCCACAATCAAGAAGTCAAATCAAGTTCCAACAATCCAGAAGATTTAGGGAACGTTCATAATTGTTGTAAAATTGAAAGCATTTGCACGCCATAAGAATCGAGTTATCTAAAATTACAATTCTCTTATTAAAACCAAATTCTTTTCCTGACACGACTGAGAGCAAGGTAAATAACTGCTCTCAGCATATTGTGATAAGGAAATAATAAATTGGCTTAAAGAGCAAATAATTGTTGTATGATATTCCAACAATTCGCACTCGAAGCTACAGCTTTTAATTAATAAAAAAAATTTCTGAATAAAATAAATCGAATTCAGCATTTTATATTTTGTGAATTATCCCTGGCAATTGGAAACCGTTACAGTTATGTCCAGGAACTATAGACAAGTATTGTGTGCGAAACACTAGAAGTTGGTGGAAAAGATGACTCGCTTTTTCGAGGGGACATGGATATTCGCCACCACGGAATATTCCTGTTACAAGTAACAAGGCATATTCTCTTTGTTTCTAACACTCATTTTAATACTAAAATAGTTTTATTTTAAACTCATAATTTCAATGTCGCTATCGGAATCGAACGCAAGAATTTATCCTTCGTAGTCGACAGTATCTCCTTCTGAGAAAAATTCTACTTCTTCCCGATTATTCGTAGCCCTGATTTCTGCTTAAACTGCTATAATTCTTTGTTGTATAGCCTGTTTCTCAGTTAAATTTAGCTCTACGATATTTTTAACTGGTGCAGGAACTCTAGGTCTCTGAGCGAGGATGACTACACATACTGAGAATGTCTTCTTCTTTGGATTGACAAACCTTTCATATATTGAGGAGGTGGTGAAAACTTCTGGTTTGATTTTTGAAGCCGCGTAATTTTTTCCTGCGCGCTTTCTGCGTTTGTGAGAACGTTTGCTAATTTTAGGGGGTTGTTGGGAAGAGGATTTTTCTTTAGCGATTTGGTCTTAGAAATTCAATCAGGACATGTAAAATTCCCCTTATGAGAATATTGGTACTTAAATCGGCGAGTAAGACTCATTTGAGTGAACTGAATTCAAGGTTGTTAAAATTTTAACTCCTCTTGCAAGGGAAGTTAAAATCCAAACACACCAGAAAACTATTTCGACGCTGGCGCTTTAATTTCCTTCAGCTAAATGGTTCCTAGGACTTGGGACTTGAGGATTAAGGATATTCGGAAATTCTCTGTTTCTTCAATTCGTATGTACTTCTTAATCGGAGTTTCCACAAACGCAACAATGCACGAGAGGAAGACTGCTGTTTACTTTTTGCAGTGAGAGTCTTATTCCGCGCGAGATTTTCTTAGTTCTTTGCCAAAGCTTGACCCGCTTTGGCAATAAATTTTCAAAAGAGTTTGATTGTTGATTTTCTTGTGAGATACCGCGCGAAATTCTTGATTTCAATTCTGAATCAATTTTCAGGTTGAACTTTCTGCTTTCTGGATTGATCCTAGTGGCTATTGCTATTAACCTTAGGCATTTGAAATTATTCTGAATAATGGTAACAAAAATAGGAAAATATTTAGGCCTGTACACTAATTAATTTTTGGAAGTAGAGGGCTGCGGAGAATTTTGTTTCCTTTCCTGAATCAGTTTCAAATTCGCTTCAGCCCGGTTAAGCAAGGACTCGAAAAGCTCCTGAAATTCAGTAAGGTTTTTTAATTCCCTAATCTTAAGATCGGCGGTCAGAGAAGGTGGCGTAACAAATCTAATTTGGCTGATCTGAAGGACCGTCTTAGACTTACTTCCGCCTGAGAAGTTTGGCATGATTAGTAGTCACTTGGAACCACTTATTATTAGAGTAGAAAACACAAATTTTCAAACTATGCTGGATGAGGCATCAGTTGTTGAAAATTCTAGAATCAACCTTGTGTCTAGCTTCTCAACAATCGATTCTTCCCTTTTTCTGCACCCAACAAAAAGTGAAAAACAAAGGAAAATGTTTATTTGCGAATCCACAATATCGTGCAGAGCGGCTGAAAGTTTCTAGATTCTGGGATCTAGTTCCTGTGCCGAGTGGCTCAATGAATAATATCCGTTTTAAATTTTTATTTCGAAATTCGATTCTATCACTAAATTTTTCGGATTCAGAAAAATCGTGCCGAGCGGCTCAAAATTACTGAACACAGGAAGTTTCTTTCTCGTGCTGATCAGAGGCTGAATAAAATTATATTCGTTTTTTTTTAGTTTTAGAATCAAGATTAAAAATAAAAATTCTAGCGAATCCACAACATCGTGCCAAGTGGCTCAAAGTTGCCGGATCCTGAGATTTTAATTATCGCGCCGAGTGGCTCAACGATTTGAATCCGTTTCGTTTTTTAGAATCTCAAATACTAAAAATAAAGATTCCCGCGAATCCGTAGTGTCGTGCCGCACGGCTCAGCTATTGGAATCCGTTTCAATTTTTATTTTAATAACTCAGTTAAAATATTAAAATTATTTTGAGTCCGTAAAATCGTGCCAAGCGGCTGAGCGATTGAAATTTGTTACAATCTTTCACTTATTCAACAGATGATTGACCTTTATTCTAAAGCATTAATCTTCTTTACTATGGATTAATCAAGTTAGGCTCAAGCTCAAACTCCTCATTAATCTGAGCTACCTTTCAAAGATGAAAAGAACAATAATGTGTATTACGTGTAGAATTATTCAAGTGAGGCTAAAGCTCAAATCCCTAAAATATTTCGTAATACTTTCATTATTTCTTTTTTTACTTTTAGAGGTATCGGAGAGAGTTTAACACTTTATAGCAAAGCAGCATGTTCTAAACATGTTGTAAACCTAAATTCACAAAGCTGCAAATTTCAAAAAAGTTAAAACTTTTCAAAAAATGCAAATATCAAAAATGCGTATAAATAGCGTCTAAAAATAGCGGGGTTAGCGACAGCACGAGGGGAATCCCATTGCTGCATCCTTCAGCTTGTCACAAACGAACGCTATTAATATAAATAGTTAATTTTTGGTTTGCCAAGCTGCCAAGTCCCTTGAGACTTGTTTTTATTTATGGGGTCGATTACCTTATCCTTATCAGTTCACTGCCATATTCCTAGTTAGTTTTATATTTTTTTGGCTTTAACAATTTTGAAATAAGGGATGAAAGAAAGAAATGAAACGATTGTTTAAGGCCCAAAAATCCTAAGACAAATAGGAGTTTATTTACATAGACAAAGACCTGAAGGATACAAGTTTAGAAATTTGATAAATATAAGGATCAAATACCTATGCTT
Organism: Euceroptres primus; assembly: GCA_037177015.1. Classification (NCBI taxonomy): domain Eukaryota; kingdom Metazoa; phylum Arthropoda; class Insecta; order Hymenoptera; family Figitidae; genus Euceroptres; species Euceroptres primus. The sequence goes on from JBAGKK010046433.1 coordinate 4,504, forward strand.
GTAAAATTCAATATTAGAACGATACATCTTTTTGTTATCCTATCCTTCATGTCGTTACTAATGCCTTACACTACCAGCTCGGAGGAATGGACATAAAAAGAAAGATTTCCTTCTGGCGTCTATTTCCCTGAGTTGGGCTGGAATTTAACTCGTTTCACCACTTTTGAATGACTCTAGTCCTTTCACGATTTCACGCACTCTTTATCGTTGCTAAGTTGAGGATGATCCGTTAGCCGTAGATAACGGGCTTGCTTTCTCTTGAATTTAATTTCTCAAGTAGAGACTGAGTCGCGTTTTTATGCCGATGGAAAATTCTTTTTTACGAGGAAAATTCCGTGATTCGAGAATGAATTTACCACCCCTTGATCGACCTCAACTTTCCGATTGGCTCCTGACGGATGAAAGATTTAATTATTTTCCGTCCGTCCAGTAAACTATTTAGAAGTGCCACCGGGTAGCACGATTTACAATCTTTTGGCATGTTTCAACGCACTTACAGAGATAGACTATCCCGATTTGCAAAAATCTAACTCGTTAGTTTGTAGTTCCGAACACACGGACAGACAAAAGAATCTACCGTTTTGGAGTTCTTTACTCCTCAAGACGACTCTGCGAATTTTGATTTACCTCTGTAGGCCTCGACGACACGTCGCAAGCTGACACGTCGTTTTTGCTGAAACAAGAAAATTTTGATTGGACATAGATGATAGAAGTAGAGGGCAGTGAATTGTGAGGAATTGCCATGCACTGATTCTAAGTGAATTTTTGCTGACAGGAATATAGCTTGACTATTTCTGCTCGGTTCTTAATTTCATGACATTAAAGCTGCGTTCAATATTTAAGAGTTATTAATTAATAACTCCAAGCTTATTTTATTAGTCTAAAATAATGTAGAATTTGTGCTAGGGTACTAATATATAGTCCGTAAATTCGGATTACTCTAGTTTTATGATTTGAAAAAAGGTGAATATTTGCTGCCATTTTAATTTTGGAAAACAGCGGTAGAATTTTTTTTCCAAATTGGTACAGCTCGTGTAGACGCTCCACACAAGTATAGCATGCGGCAGGAGATAATCGGAGCGCGGAGGGGAGAGAATGTATCTGCGAAACGTAGGTGCAAGAATCAAGGAGAGCGCGCCTGCGAAATCCGTGGGGAGCGAGTCATCCTTAGAAAATCTGAACTCTGCTCACTTCCATTCTCACATCTCCCATTCTGACGATGTACATTGTTACTTGTAGTTCAACAATCAAATTTTACTATTAAAATATGATATGCAGTAACACTAGAAATTCCTGAAAAACATGAAGAATCAAGAAGTTATATTGAGGCTTCAATGCACCTTAGAATTTTTAAATAATATAATTGTAATAGAATTATTCTCGTTTATCGAGAGGCCTTGGAATCATAGTCTGAGCAGTCAAAGCTGCTGAGTTGTAAGTTTTATCACCTCGGCTCAGGTTACACTTGGTTTCCGGAGCTCATAACTTAGCTGGAAATCCGCAATATACTGCGCGAGAATTTTCGCACTATATTGGTTTGATACTTATTCAAATTTAAAGAAAATCTTGCCTGCCCGAATCGCTCGTTACAACCGTGATGTCATCTAGTAACATTCAAAGTGATTTGTAGAATCTTTTCCTCTTCTCTTCAAAGCTTCGAGAATTGGAACGTCTTTTGTGAGTGACATTGGTTACATCTCTTTTCAAACACCAGCAGTAGTCAGCTAGCATAGCTGCATTCCATCTTCCTTAATATCTTCGTTCTATCTCTTTGACATCCTGATGAAAACGTTCACCTTGCTCCTCACTCACGTCTCCAAGATTGTCAGGGAAGAAGTCGAGGTGGGAATGCAAAAAGTGAAGTTTGAGGTTCATGTTGCAACCTAAATTCTTGAAGTGATTTGTGAAGGTATTGAAGTGAAGTGAAGATATTTGTCACAAGAACCCTGTAATTTTTTTCTTTCACATTTTCTAAGAAGCCTTTTGTCACTTTCTTGAACTACATGATTCCTTTTTTTTATGGTCTGTCATCGTTTTCACAAAGTTATTGTCCTTCATAAGCCTTCGGTTATCAGCACTAGAGAAAACTTCTTCTTTAATCTTAGCTTCGCTCAGAAATTTGAAATTTTCAAGAAGGTACTTAAAACATTTACCATCTCTCTTCAGTGCTTTAACAAACTGCTTCATTTATCCTAGTTTCATATGCAAGGGTTCTAGGAGTACTTCCAAAAAAACACTTTAAAAAAAAAATGACGTTAGTGGTACAGCTGAGAGAGTTCTGGAACACTGTATAGATTGGTCAGTAAAACAGATGTCGGTCATTTACTAAAGGTGGGTAAACGGTGGTTCAGGTCTTATTCAGTTACCTTCAGTCGGTAATGCAGATTCCTGTCGTACACCTGTGATCATTTGATATGTCACGGGTTTATGTTACCGACCGAGTCCTAAAGTGTCAGAGAGGTTCATGCAGATGTTACATCGGGGACTCGAAACGTGTTGCGCATGGGGATATCTGGGAATATATTTGTGTTCGAGAACAATCTAGACACCAATATCGATTTTTTCTAGAAGCCTACAGAAAGATCATTCCAGGTGGCGCATAAGGCTTTTCAAATATTTTTTTTATTTACAAATCAATGTTTGGCAGTTATTTTTTACGACGTTACTATAAGGTTATTTACTTTTACACTACAACAATTTTTACTACGGTAGCAGAAACTGTTACGCTCGACAGCCGGAGCCGGGATTTTTTTTCGGGGAGGGGGAGGGGGCTTTAGGCTTAAGTATAGGCAAAGAGTGGGGGAAAAGGGCAATTGTATGATAAAAATACTTAATACTTAATGCAATTAAACAAATAAACAATTAGTAGAATAAGAATATTTATTTATATTTAACAATATATTTCAGGATAAAAAAGAACTGTCAAATAAGTAAATAATTTCGTAAATTCACGAGGAAAGCTATTCGATTGAACTAATCAAATGCTTGATCTATAATGACTAATTTGCAGCACCTAGTAATTTCAAAACTTCAGAACATCCCCTTTTTCAGCTCCGACAATTTTTCGGGACGACTAGACGCAAGCTATAAATTACTATAAGTCTCTAAGTTGGGATTTTCCAGCACTTTATGATCTTCTAATTACTTTAAAGATTCTATTTGCAGGCAGCTGTTCTCGAATAAGCATCAATAGACCATGTAATAAATATGTACTTTAATCCTTTTTGTATATTGTATATTGTATGGCTCCCCGTGTGGTCTCTCAATTAGGTTATTTCCGGGTATAGTCTCCGATCGCTCTGGCCTGAGTCATTAATGCCAAAATGGTCAGAGCATAGGCACTCACACAGTTATGAAAGTAAAACGCAACTTTTGAGTACACAGGGTTCTAAAATTTCGGGTGGGGCTTAAGCACCCCAAGCCTACCCCCCTGGCTACGCCGCTGCGGCAGCCAATCAAGAGCGTCGGTAATAAATTGAACGTTTCTGATTATATGCCGAGCGTAGCAGTTTCTGTTATCGAAGCAAAAATTTCTGCTGTATAGCCAGGCTCAATGTAACTTTAATATTCTTTTTAAACAAACACAATGGTTACCACCACCACCATCACTATCGAAAGCGTCAATTTCCAATCCGGGCCACTAGAATACAATTCAAAATAAATAATAACAAAATAATAACAACGAAAAAGAAATTCTGTTACAAAGAAAAAACAAAATTTCATCCCAACAGTATGCATTTCATATATTCTCCATTACAGTCCACACAGTCCAATATTCAATCCAATGTGTAATCCACATAGTCAGACAAACCATACAAACCACACAGTCACACGCACAATATAAAAGTCCATCCTCGCAGTCAAATATTCGCTCCACATATTCTCATACTGCGTCACTATATTCTGCTCCATGTAAACTTTCTCACACGCCACCTACACAAGTTTACATAACATCCGCCATATTACATTCGACGACAATGTTTCAGTCTCATGTTACATGTACTTCAACAAGTCTTACTTCATCGTCGATGCATGTAAATAAAAAATTGAAAGAGGAACTAAAATTATGTGAAATTAGTAGCAACGATAATAAAGTGACACTTATTGAAATACAGAAAATATGAGAGCTGAGAAGAGAAAAATTGCTATTATACCTACTCCTTCAGAAGATCCTTCGATTCGTAAGAGAACACTACCAAAAACGTGACTACCAAAAAGAAACGTGATGATCACAATGAAAAGCATTATGCAAAACAAAACTATGGTCTTTTTTAGGCTCTAGTTTAATAAATAAAGAGATGCTATTTTACTTGTGTGTTGTATGATGAAACGCTGCGTCAGCGTTTCCGCGTAGCGGGCCTCGGTTTTGACTCGCCAATTCGGCATATGCGAACAGTTGCAAATAATCGGTATACACCTTATTCCAAATCAGTTAAGTTGAATAAACTAATATACATTTAATAAAGAATTGTCTTGTATTATAATAACCAGCAATCCCGATGTACTACAATGGCGACGAGGATGATTGGAGAAGAAAAGTGCAATTAAGTGTAAAATAAGTTTTTAACCAAGAAACCGCGAAACTGCAGGAAGTATAGTCGGGTATAGTCGGGTATCTGCAGGAAGGCGAATGTGGTTAAAGTGTACGCAACTCAAAGTATAAAAAGTGATACATTAATAAGAGATTGAAAAAAAATTGCATTAATGTCAACTTGGAATACACTCGTGTTAAATAAATCTCCAAACTTATAGAATAACTTATAGAATTTATTGGTGGATTAAAGTTCAACAAGGAACATTTAGAGACTGTCTATGATTACTTCAGCGTAGATGAACTGAGAAAGATATGTAAAAAAGGTGAAATTTGTAAAAAATTTGTTAAATAAGTCTCCAACTTTTTTTAAACACATAGTGCTTCAAAAAAGAAACTTATAGAATTTATTGGTGGATTGAAGTTCAACAAGGAACATTTAGAGAGTGTCTATGATTACTTAAGCGTAGATGAACTGAGAAAAATATGTAAAAAAGGTGAAATTTGTAAAAAACCAGAGAAAATCGAAAAGAGTGAATTAATTCAGAATTTGCTTAAGTACGAAAGTGCAGATGTTTTAGACCTTGCAGATTTAGACTATTTACGTAAAGTAGTAAAGCACGTCATAGAAACAATTAGATTCAGCCAATTTCGAGTGCTAGCAGAAGAATTAGAAAAACAAAAAAGGAAAGCGACACTAGAAGCCACGTCAACGGGAAGTGTAAGCCAAGCTAAAGAGAACGAGCAAATTCAAGCAGAGGCCAATAAACTCGCAGAATCTGCAGAGGTAGAAATATTCCACAACGCTGAAAACGTGGACAGTACAGAGGTCATCGACAGCGTAGAGTTAGAAGAAGACAGTGAAATGGGAGAACGAAGAGTTCATTTTTCGCTGCATACGGATGATTGGAAAACATTCATCGAGCAAATGGAAATGTATTTTAAAGCAAAAGATATTAAAGCAGAAAAACAAAAATCAAATTTATTGACGCAAGTGGATACAGATATATTTAAGTTAATTAAAGAAATTCTGTCCCCAGTGAAAATAAAGGATAAATCTTATGAAGATATTGTTAAAGTTATGAATGAACATCTTAACCCGAAGCCATCGGAAGTGATGGGAAGATGTAATTTTAATACAGCAAGACAAGAGCAATTAGAGACAGTGGCTGATTTCGCAGCAAAGCTAAAAAGATTATCACTTAAATGTGATTTTAAAACGAATCTAAATGATGCATT
>JBAGKK010046441.1:0-10273 GCA_037177015.1 Euceroptres primus
ATTTATATATGTATTTATTTATATACTTTTTCTGGATAATTGTGCTGTAGATGTGACAAAATTTATTTATCAATAACAACTTTTATTTGGAGGAAAAAATATTTGTAAGACACTGGGAAAAAAGTGACTTAGATCTAAAGAAATGCATTTATTTGATTCTGTTTTGTACCGAAGAAGAGCAAGTACCGGAAAACTCAAAATTTGGAGTGATCACTGAGGAATATATTAACCAATAATACAATTTATTAGTGTCTACTAATACATTGCACTATTGTACCATTGTACTATTAAAAAAATAAGGAAATATTACCAAGTAGAATTTGAGATATTTTAAGCGAAACATTTAAACTTTCTATTTATGTAAAAATTCAATAACAAGTCAAAGATCTATGTGTAATACATGAAAATGTTCAAAATTAAGTCGGCTAATTACCTGTTGTTAGTTAAAAGGGAATCTTTATAAATCGATAATTTATAAACAATCTATAAAGTTATAAACAATTTTTTTAACTATTAAATATTTATTAAATTGATAATAATTAATATTTATTAAATATTTATAGACCAATAGATATAGCAGAAAAGTTAATGTTGGGATGATCAAAATGTGTTTTTTCACTTAAAAGAATTTGATTTTTCAGTTGTTTAAACAATTTATTTAAATGCAATTTTCGGAAAAATTATTAGCGTCATTCTATTCTAGAAAATAATTACATAAGATTCATGTATTGCACAATTGATTTCTCTACCCAATTTGTTAAAAAATATAAATAAATGCTGATACGGGTATCATGCCATGCAATTGTTTATTTATACTTTATAACAATATGGGTAGAGATAAAAAATGTGCAATTCATGAACTCCATGTAATTTTTTCCGTAGGTTTCTTTCCGAATGGCACTATTAGTTTCTCCGAAAATCGCATCTTTAAATAAAATGTTTAAACAATTGTAGAATAAAATTTTTGTCTGTGGAAAAACACATTTTGATCAAATGCTCTCATTCCAACACTAACTTTTACGTTATGTTTATTGGTCTGCCAATGTGGTTTAATCATTTAAAAAATTGTTTATAAAACTTTATAGATTGTTTATATGTTTATAAATTGTCAATTTATAAAGGTTATACTTTCCCCTAAAATAACTAAGCAGGTGTAAACACTAATCCACTTAATTCTGAATATTTTGATGTATTACATATAGATATATTGTATATAGATTGTATATATCTATTGTATATAGATGTATTACATATAGATCTATTGAATTTTTACATAAATAAAAAGTTTAAGGTACTATGGGCATGAAAAAACAGGTCTCGGGAAAACAGAATTACTTTTAAGAACTGTAATATTATTATTGATGGTATTGTTTAAAAGAAAAAAGATTACTTTTCATGAAAAAAATTGATATTATACAAAAATTATTTATTCACAAATTTTTTTTCAATTGAACTTTTTTTCTTATTGATTCTTACCAAATTCTGAAAAATGTTACAATTTTAATGAATAATAGCTTATTTTCTCGGGAGAAAGATTCTCTACAATTTGACTTCATCCAATTTTTAAATATAAATAAATTAGTATTAAATCTAGTTATTTGTTTATAAAATTTTTTGTTTCAAAACATATTTTTCAATGATTTCAGCCAATAAAAAATTTATTTTTCCAAATTGAATGAGGTTAACTTGTAGAGAATCTTTTTCCTGAGAATATAAGCTATTATTCATTAAAATCGACCTATTTTTAAAAATTTGGTAAGAAGCGAGAAGAAAACCAGTTCGAAGGAAAATTTTTTTTAAATAAATGATTTTTGTATGTTTAAAATTTTTTTCATGAAAAATAAGTTTTTGGTTTATTAAAAATACCATTAATAATAAGATTGAATTTCTCGAAAGTATAATTATATATGTGGAGTAACAATTTTAATGTAAATCAGTGAATTTTTATTGAAATTTCAGTCAATTTTAGCTGACAATTGTTTAATTATCAGTAAAATGTAACCGTGGGGTTAATTACTCATGAAATCTGGTGTACAATTTGTATACAATCTTGTGCATTCTTGTGCATTCTTGTGCAATCTTGTGCAATCTTGCAGTCTCATGCAATCTTTTGTAATCTCATGCAATCTTTTGTGATCTCATGCAAACTTTAGCAATCTTTGGCAATCTTGCAATCTCTTACAATCTCGTGCAATTTCTTACAATCTCGTGCAATCTCATCCAATCTTGTGCAATCTTATGTAGTCTCATGGAATCTTTGGCAACCTTTTGCAATCTTCAGTAATCTTTAGCAATCTTTAGCAATCTTTGTACAATCGTACAATCTAACTCGTACAATCCTATGCAATCTCATGCAATTCCATGCAATCTCGTGCAATCTTATGCAATCTTGTGCAATCTTATGCAATTTCATACAACCTTTAGCAATCTTTTGCAATTTTTAGCAATCTTTAGCAATCTTTGGCATTCTTGCAATCTCTTGCAATTTTGTACAATCTCGTGCAATCTCATGCAATGTTTGGCAATATTTTTCAATCTCTAGCGATCTTGTAATCTCTGGCAATCTCTTGCAATCTTATAATCTTGCAGTTTACTATACACGAAAAATCCAAACAATTAACCCCTCGAATGTAACTGTTCGTCAGTAAATATAATCTTTCACTAACTCTGAGATTTAGAGGCTTATTGTTGAAAGGCAAAAAATCAAGCTTGGATTGGAGGGTATCATTTCTTTCAGAGCCGTCGAGAGGAAATTCGGACCCAGGACTGCAAAGTAACGGGCCCATATACATAGAATAAAAACATTTGAAAACATGTAATTTTGAATGGTTTGCACGCAGGGTATTAATATATTGAATATTAACTAATATTATTAATGTTTTCCCGCAAAATATTTTTTTTTATACTCTGACGATAAAAAATTGGAAAAATTTTTAAATTTTCTGAATTTCCGGGCCCCCTCGAAAAACCCGGGCCCGGGGGGATTCCACCCTTTCATCCCCCCTCTTAACGGCCCTGATTTCTTTAGTAACATTTTTTTCAAGCAAAAATTTTTTTTTAGGAAACATGAAAGAGTTATAACCCAACGAAATGTACCTGCATGATATTACGACTGCCAAAGGAATGCTAGGGGGATTTGCATATTTACCGAACTGTTGATAATTGGAAAATTGTTATTGTGCCATTTCGGGGTGTCGTTTAGGCAAACCGGTAGTAGAAACTGGCCCACTACCGGTTGCAATACAAGGGACGTAAAACGACCGTGACATGCGGTTGTGAATTGTTGGTCCCCTTCGACCAAGCAAAAACTAAGCCTCCCTTTTATTTCTCGTCCTATTTTTAACGAGTGTAGGTGCACCATCGCTTTTGTTCAATGGGCTCGTAAAAAATTCCAAAAAGTATTTCTTCGCTTTTTATAAAAAAAAATGATCCGCCTTTTGTCGGGCAGACAGCGTTGGTTTTCCGCAGAGTTCGAATTCAAAACGAATGACAATTCTCCCCTTCCTTTTTACGGTGTAACGAATTATTCGAGTTCGAGAGCTGAATGGAGGGATTTAAAATCCTACAGAGTGGAAGCGATTTTATATGTATTTTCTGATTCTAGTTCTGATCATCAAAACTGTCATGGGGTTTCAAAACCCTTTGAATCCTCGGATTGCAGTCGTTATCGCATCCCACTGGTAACCTGGCACGACCAGCTCCTCGTTTGCGAATGAGAATGGGACAAGGATAATCCGCGATAGGGTGTTCTCGACATTACGAAACAGTGCTTGGATTATATTTCCATTAAAGCTTTTATTATCTTTCGTTTCATGTGAACAGAAATTCGTAGATTTAAAATGTGTCTTGATTGACATTTTAAAAGAGGGCAGATACTGGCATTGTTTTGTCCGAAGAACGCTCTCTTCATATCAAGTTAAAATGAACAAGGCATTTCTGTATATCAAGGAAATATTTATTAAACTTTACAGATTACTTTACTCGAACAACAAATTGTATCAATTGAACCAAAAAAACTTTGAACAATTTATATTTCTGTGTCTTCGATAAATATATGTTAAATTCCAAGACGTGTTTTTTCTGGCAGTCTTCAACATCTTTCTTTCAATCAAAGAAATTTTCATCTTCTGAATTAAATATAGGGGAGAGTGACTCGATCTGTATAAAAAAAGTTTTGGTTTTATATTAATTAAACATTTTACAGAAAAAAATTAAAGTATTACCTACCAAATTGAAGATAAAACATTCCTTTAAACAATACCAGTAACGTGACAAAGATTATATCAGATATTTATCCATAATAAATCTGAACCATTGCAGTTTTATACAGATGAAGATTTGGGACCATGATCCGGATAATCGTATTTTACAGCACTCACAGTGTTATCTAGTAACAGTGTTAATTGATCGATATTTCACTTGATCTCATCGAATAGCATTTCAGCACGTAATATTAAAAAATTAGATGTTTACATGAATTGTTTAAACAATTTTATAGCAATTTTTAAAAATTAATAATAAAATTAATAATAAAATTTTATAGCAATTTTAAAAATTAAACAATTTTATTAAACAAGTTTATAGCAATTTTCTCTTAGAATAGAGTTAGAAAGTCGCGGTTTTTTCAGAAATTTTTAACTTTTTGTCCACTTTTCACTTAGTGAGGTAATTATTAACGCAAATTAACAACTTTAATTGTTTAAACAATTTATTATTATTTTTAACAATATTCTCTTAGAATAATGCTAGAAAGTTGCGGTTTTTTTCTAAAATTTTCCACCTTTTGTCCACTTTTCAATTAGAGCTAGGTAATTATTATTTAGAGTTAACAAACATAATTGTTTAAACAATTTATTATTTCGTAGAAAATGTTGATGTATAATTTTTAATAATAAAGTCTTTAAATAATGCTAGAAAGTTGCGTTTTTTTAAAATATTCAACTTTTTATCCACTTTTCGCTTAGAGTGAGTTAATAATTAGTGCAATTGAACAAACATATATGTTTAAATAAATTATTATTATTTATAACTATCTTCTCTTAGAGTAATGCTAGGAAGTTGCGCTTTTTTTTGAAATCTTAGGTTTTGCTTTGACTTTTTAAGTATTAACCAATAATAAATGAACATCAACAAGAATCAGTTTCAAATAGAATTCTATTTTTTTCAAGGTGAAGTATTTATACTTCTTTGTTAAGAAGTAAAAATAAAAGGATTAAATAATTAGGAGTAGGTAGGAGGAATAAGTCTGTAAATGACTTGTAAAAATTTTGTTTGAAATATTTAAGAAAAAACCGCAACTTTCTATCATTGCTATAGAAGAATATAGTTATAAATAATAATAATTTGTTTAAACAAATAAGTTTGATAAAATAGAATTAATTATTAACTATTCTAAGCGAAAAGTGAACGAAAAGTTAAATATTTGAGAAAAAAACCGCAACTTCCTAGAATTATTCATAGAGAATATTATTAAAAAGAATAATAAATTGTTTAAACAATTACTTTTGTTAACTTAAAATAATTATTACCTCACTCTAATTGAAAAGTGAACAAAACGCCGAAAATTTTGGAAAAAACCGCATCTTTCTAGCATTATTCTAAGAGAATATTGTTATAAATAATAATAAATTGTTTAAAAAATTGTGTTTGTTAACTTGCATTAATTATTACCTCACTAAGTGAAAAGTAGACAAAAGGTTAAAAATTTCAGAAAAAAAACAAAACTATGTATCATTAATATAGGAGAAGATAGTGAAAAACAATAATTTGTTTAAACAATTATAATGGCTAAATTGCATTAATTATCACCTCACTCTAAGTGAAAAGTGGACAAAAAGTTGAAAATTTCAGAAAAAACCGCAACTTTCTAGCATTACTATAGAAGAAGATAGTTACAAAAAATAATTAATTGTTTAAACAATTATTTCTGTTAACTTTAATTTATTATTGCCTCGCTCTAAGTGGAAACTTGAAAAAATGTTGAAAAATTCGGAAAAAACCACGACTTTCTAACTCTATTCTAAGAGAAAATGGCTGTAAACAATAATAAATTGTTAAACAATTTATTAAAACATCTAATTGTCAGAAAAAAGTAATATTTAAGGTATTATAAACAATTTGTACTAAAAAAAACCGCAAAAAATCACAATTAGCGCCAAAAACTCATAAGACACCATTTTTCACTTATGGAGTTTTTTGGGACCTTATAAAACAAACTTATTGTGATGATATTTAAAAAGTAATTTCTGATTCGTATTTTGTAGTTAATTTTGAAAAGAAATATTGAGTTTCAACTCGATTCACCTGATATTGACGATCCTGAATAAAATTTACGAAAACTTCTTTTTTTCTTATGGGAAATACGTGTTAAACATCATACGGCTTGCGGTACCTCTAAATATCATTTTTTTAAAAAAAGCATTTATTTTTTTGTGGATTCAAAAAAATTGAGGTGGTGAGAGCATGAAAATTCGAAAAATTTGGACCTCCCTTGTACATATTATTAAATGATAGCCACTTCTGCCAACTTCAAATGTCAAAAGAATCTGTTAAAATAGCCAGTTCTTTTATGTTGGCAAAATGCGCGGGTTATTTGAAAAACTTTTGAGCCTTTTTTCTCCCGAATTATCCAGATCAGGGAAAATGACACTGCCAATAAACACATCTGAATAACGTTGTTTGTGATTATTAAAAGTCTTTCTGTGGAAAGTTTTAAAGCCAAATGATCCGTGAATACAAAGAACAAAAGAAACAGTTGTAAAAAAGTCCTACGGCAGTAAAAATGTCGAAATTATCAAAGGAAAAAGTTACATTTTTTAATTTTTTAATTTAAAAGCGGCAAAGAAGTGGTAAACATTATGACACAATCCCTTTTTGATAATTTTACTTATAAAATTACTCCAATTCGTTTAATACAAATGTTTATCCAGTTCGGATCACCCTCCTCTACTTTGGCTTGAATCTACCTGAGTTTTTGATTCGTTGACATTTCTTTACCGTAAAGAAATATTTATCGAGTATCATTCGGTAGAATCATTTCCTTGCTGCAAATAAATTTTTGTTGATCCAACAATTCTGTTTTCACAGTACATGAGTTGTTCAAATCTAGTTGTAGGCCTTTTTACTCTATTATTTATAAAAAAAGAATAATAAATATTCGTTTTAATATCCATTGCCCAACAACCTGACTTTTTATATTATCCGAAAAAGTGTATAAAATCGAATTGGATAACTATCTCACTTTTTGAATGACTATATAATCCAATAAAAATACTGATCGTTGAATAAATATCTAACTGGAAAGGAAAAAAAAAGGGCAGTTGGTGTAAAGTGTGCATATGCAGCTTGTTAATGTGCGTACCACGCAAAAAGCTTACCCTCGATTCGTGCCACGCACGTACCACGCAATTCGAGGCACGAGTGCTTGGGAAAGGGGGTCGAAGGGGTGGAACATCGGCCATGTTGGTTCCCAATTAAACAAATGCCGCTCGCAACTCGATCAACCCCTCGCGCATCGCTTTCGCTTTTGCTTTTGGACGAGGGGTTGCGTTTTGGCGTCGCACGTGTCGACGAGAACGCAACCTAACTCTGTTACATACACTCACACAAATTCCCCAGCGACGTGCGTGACGCACGAATATAGCCAATACACCATATAAATTGCCAAAGAGATGGTGCACATACCAGCTTTATTTGATTCTACGAAAAGCAGAATCGAGGACCCTAATAATTCTGACATGTCCCTCGTTTAAGTAAGAATAGTAATTACTGTGTGATTTCATAGCCTTTCAGAGGTCCAGTCCCTTTTTAGGTTACTGTGACAACTTTTCAAGGTTTTAATCAAGAGCATATATCTAAAAAGTGAATAAAGAGATAATTAATAGAGATGTGCAAATCGTCAGATCGAATTTTCAATGAAAATTTTTACCCTTTTGGGCACGCTTAGAATATTGAATTTTTCGAAATTGAGTTTAAGGGTACATAATGACGTCACAAATTATCGACTGTTTCTTATTTATATTCAGCGGGTTTATTATTAGAGACATGCAAATATAGTGCGGAAATTTTGGGAAATTATACAGAATATATTGAGGCATCGATGTCTGCTGAGTTTCAGTTTTCATTTTGGAAAAATTGTTTTTTAAAATTTAGTGTTATCTCGTAATTAGCAAACATTTTTATTACAAAAATCCAATGCAACCTAGGTGGCGCATTTGTCCTTTTCTGAAGTTTCTTTCTGCTTTGACAGCATCGCACTCTCACCTTGATTATACTCAGCGATTTTATTCATTCGTTTTAATTACAAATACGATTTCGCGCATATTTTTATTAGCCTAATTTATGATTATATCGATGTTATCTTCTTTGGTTAGCTGGAAATGCCCCAGAAATTAGTAATAAACGAAAATATCTCAGGTCATCACGTGCAATCACGCCATCAACCACCTATAGGCTTCAAGGTGAACACAATCTAATTAAAAAACGACCTTCTACTCAATATAGAAATTTAAGCGTACCAAATATCGATGCCCACATATATTCCTTATTATTTTCTAAATTTTCAGCTCTATATTCGCATTTCTCTAATAATAAACCCCTTGAATATAAAGATATGGAATATCTTTATACTCAGCGGAATCATTATGAATATGGTACATTATGAATGTGACACATTATGAATTCATGTTATGCAAATGAGGGTTCTAAAGCCTTTTTAAAATAATTAAAAATAAAATTGAACTTATTTTACAAAATAAAATTTTTACCGCAATTGGCATCAATGCTCCATTGTCTTTTATCGTTTTCCAAAATTACAAATCTATTCATTCATCACTTTAGTTATTCAGTTATAAGTCCATTGAATGTAATTTTTTAAATATAATCGCTAATTCCATTATGACGACTATGATACAAGTTTTATCTGATTTTATATTCGGTAAACTTATTATTAAAATAATTAATGTATCGATCTGTAGTTTTGGGAAATAATAAAAGACACAACTCTCTAAATCTCAATTAGTAGTTTTCTAATAATGAAATAGTGCCAAATCGTTTACCAATTGCTTTAGTAAGCATTTCTACTAATTTTTAGTAGAAAACTACTAATTATTGGTATAAATCTACCAATTCACGTAGTAAGGATTAATAATTTATTTAGTAAGCCTTACTAAGTGAATTAGTAGTTTTCTATCATTAATTAGTAGTTTTCTACCATTAATTAGTAGAAATGCTTACCAAAGCATTTGGTAAACAATTAGGCACTATTTCATTAGTAGAAAACTACTAATTCAGATTTAGAGAGAACGGAGCATTGATGTCAACTGCTGTACAAATTTTATTTTGTAAAATAAAAGATCGATTTGATCATTTTAAAATATTTTAAAAGGGCGTTAGAACCCTTATTCGCATAACATGAATTCATAATGTATCACATTCCGTGAATATAAAGATATTGAATATCTTTATATTCAGCGGGCTTATTATTAGAGAAATTCAAATATAGGGCTGAAAATTTAAAAAATAATAAGGAATGTATGTGGGCATCGATGTCTGGTGCGCTTAAGTTTCTATACTGAGCAGAGGGTTGTTTTGTTAATTAGATTGAGTTCACCTTGAAGCCTAGGTGATTGATGGCGTGATTGCACATGATGACCTGAGATATTTTCGTTTATTACTAATTTCTGGTGCATTTCCAGCTAACTAGAGAAGATAACATCGATATTATCATAAATTGGGCTAATAAAAATATGTATGCGCGAAATCGTACACTGTAAAAAATAATCGTAATTTTCCCATACGAAAGTATGACATTTTTCCCATACTTTTGAATATCCCATACAAGCATGGAAATTATCCGTTGCTCACTTGTAAATTTCCCATAGACGTCGAGGATCCCATACACTGGTATGGGAAAATTTCCAGCCATGTATGGAACTTTGATGCGCGGGCTGCAGAATGCGCAGCTGAGTGAAGCGCGCATGTGCTGTAGCCGTGGTAAATGGAGGAGAAGGAGCAGAGTATAATACAATCATGGCATCAAGCGTCTAATTCAGAATAGTTTCATGACACACATGTGAAACATTTTCGAGTTGTAGCAGTGAAACAGTGAAGTATTGTGAGTGCAATAAGATTCAGTGCAACTAGATATTTTGTACAAAAAGAAGGACACATCAATAGCGAAAGTGCTGGATGCGGGGAACAGAGACAGACCCATTCTAATTATTATAGGTTAGTCTTAATCACTTAAACTTTCTTGTATTAAGTCAACTTAGTT
>JBAGKK010046449.1:0-10273 GCA_037177015.1 Euceroptres primus
AAGGATCTTTTCAACATCACTATGGTCTTTTATATGGTCTGAAGTATGTCATTTATACACCTTATCTATTTTTAATATAATGTAGGAGTGATTTATATGAGTTGTAATGGTTCTTAAGTGTCTCAAAATATACCTACAAGTATCAAAATACTTATTCTTTAATTTAGAGCAAGAAGAAATAATAGGGAATGAGATTATCAGGTTTAAATGTTGAGATGTGCCTTTTTCTCAATTCAGAGGTGATTTACTATAAGGATGGTAATGATTTGAAAGTCTTTTGCAATATATCTGCATTTTCTGGAGTATGTTTTCTTCAATGAACTTCATGATTAAATAACTGAAAATTGGATTTTAATTTTTTAAATTACAGGGGTCATTTTTATAAATTTAGGGGTGGTTGATAAGGGTAATACTGCCGTTCAAAGTAAAAAGATACATAAGTGACTTTGTGCTTTAGGGTTATTCTCTTAAACCTAGCAATAGAAAAGTCGTCAAAAGCGACAATGTCACTTATGTATCTTTTTACTTTGGACGGCAAAATAATGATCGATAAGTGTTTTACAACATGTATAGAAGTACTTATTCTTCAATTTAGAGCAGGATAAAATAACAAGAAATGAAATTATATTTTTTACATTTTTAGAGGTGGTTTTCTCTCAATTTAGAGGTGGCTTATAAAGATTATATAAGGGTAATAATGATCGGTAAGTCTCTGACAATATACCGACGTCCTTCGAACTACTTATTTTTCAATTTAGAGTTGTATAAATTAACAAGAGACGAGATTAAAATTTTGTATGCATAAGGGGTGACTTTTTCATCTGGGGATGGTTTTCAAGAGTAAGAAAATTCTTTAAAAATTTTTTTACACATTGAATACCTATAAATTTAGATCCACTTTGTGTTGAGTATGTCAAACCACTAGAAAAAAGTTGGTTGAAGACGGCCAACTTTTTTCTAGTGGTTTTCTAGTTTTTTTTCAAAAACTTTCACCTTCCTTATCTTTTCATTCACATCCAAACTTTTCACCTTCCTTATCACTTTCATCCACTGAAAGAAAAATTTGTTCAAAATTCATTTTTAATTTTTAAACCTTTAAAGAAAAATCTATTCAAATAGATATCACCAATTCAGTAGAGAAAGGGTGATATAGTCAGACACCGCAATCTTTACTTGTGTCCACCAAAAGAAAACTTTTTGAAAAACCACTTCATGTGGGATTCCATGTGAGATTCCAGTATGAAATTTTGTATTGGATTTTCATATTGAATTCCACAGGAAATTTCAAGATATTATTTCCATGGAGTGAATTCCATAAAATTTTATATAATTTTATAGAATTCCACAAAATATTATTTATTATATATTTTACATATAATTTTATCTCACTAAAATAGTTTATGGTTTTTTTTTAGCCAAGCGGAATTTTCTCCTATTTTAGAGAACTTGTTTTAATTTCCTCTTGCTCTAAGAGGATTTCTTTTACCGCCTTAAAATATTTGAAAGAAATTAACAGAAATAAATTTGTCTTTTATTTCAGAAGCGGTTTCGACTGGCAAAACTGCAGAGTTGGAATCAGAGAAGAGGCGGTGGATGTCGACGTGTCTGCTGGAGGCATTGGAGGTGTCGAGGGTGGTTGGGATGTTGCAGAAACGACGAAGGGAAGGTGGATCACCATGCGTTATTAATGGGTGCGATTACTTGGCGAAACTTGCGCCTTTGTTGTTAGGCATCGCCTCCCCATTTCACCCTTTTCTCCTCCTCCTCCTTCTCCTTAATATTTTCCCCTCTCCCCTCTCTGCCCTCACCTTTTCCCCACTGGATCTATACTGAGGCGCATTCCCTTTACACCTGCATGCCGGTCTAAGTTATGCATAGGATCCTCCCACAGAAACAATGCATTCGCTTTTTTTATCGCTCCTCACCGTCACACGCCATGGAATCGAGCATTCTATGGCGCTGCGAGGTCGACGATGGAATCTACGAGTCGATGACAATACTGCTAATAAAAGAGACTCATAAGTAATATAGAAATTATGTTAATTAAAGGGTTATAATCCTTTAAGTGGTCGAAAAACAAGGCTTTTTTGGGAATTTTTTTTGAAATACTTTTTTTGAAATTAAAATGAGGTTTGGAGGATTTATTGTACATATCTTTGGGTACTAAAATCAATTTTTTATTTTTCACAAAAGTACAAAATGGCGGCCCAGTGGCCGTTAGAAATAGTTTCTTGATTTCTAGATTTCTGGAAATTCTAGAAGATCTAAAATTTCTTGATTCTCGCTTGATAATGATTGGTTTTTTTTAATCTTGAAGTTGTATAAATTTCGCATTCAACTGTTTACTCTTGGCTTGTTTTGTTCTAAAAAATCAAGAGCAATCGAGCAAGACTCTTGATTTCAACTGTCACTTGAATATTTCGAACTGTCACACACGCAAAGTGAGATGAGTTTTCAAAAAAATGATTAATAAAATCAATATAAAAAAGGTAGAGCATGAAAACCAAGAAAAATAGAGAAGGAGTATTTTGAACTGCCACTTGAGTACTTATGTATGTAAAAGAATCATACAAAAGAACATTTAAAAAAATCATTCCTAAAATTCATAAAATGGAACCTAAAAATTTAAATACCAGAAAAAGAGCAGTGGAACTAACCTCATCAGAAACTGAAAAGTAGGAAATAATATGAAATTTGAATTAGGATTATATAATAAGTAGCAAACTAATAAAAATAAACTAACTAGCCTAACGCAATAGTGTGTCAAATGGTGAGAGTTCAGCAAGTAAGAAAAGCAAAACCAACGTGGAAACAAGTTGAAGGAATTGTTACAATTCCTACAATCGTACAATTCCTACAAGGAATTGTAGAATTTGGAACAGACGAAACTGGACAAAAATTTGCGAAGTATTCTGTATACCAAAAATTAAAAGAAGTTTAAAAAGTTAAGTTTAATAAACTTGTATATTAAACTTAATATATTTATATTAGATTTAATATACATGTGTATTAAATGTAATACAGATTCGTATATTAAATTTAATTGACGGTATGTGCAGATGACTTTATTTGCAGAAAATTTCGCTTGAATTTTTTTAACAGTGTGTAAATAAAATTGAAATTA
This sequence comes from Euceroptres primus, assembly GCA_037177015.1. Lineage (NCBI taxonomy): Eukaryota > Metazoa > Arthropoda > Insecta > Hymenoptera > Figitidae > Euceroptres > Euceroptres primus. Next base: position 3,125 of record JBAGKK010046449.1, read on the forward strand.
TCAATAACCTTGATTTACTAATTATTTATTAATCATGACAACTTTTTCAATCTCTTATATTATTCACAAAGTTAATACACTAATTTTAAAACGTTGAAATTGGTTTTATTTAAAATTTTCTCCAAATGTATTAATTTTAAACTAGAACTTTTAAAGACTACAAAGTATTCTATAATTAAAAGTCCATTCTAAATATTTTTTACTTTGGATACATATTATAATTAGATATAAAATTTTTAAATGAAAATTGTATTTTAAGAATGTGAAAATTAAAAGCAGTTAAGCTATAGAAGAGTATTTTCTCTTACGATCTAGGAGAAAATAGGTTATAAAAGGTTATTTTCGTTTAATAATTTTTATTTACATCTCTTAAGGTTCTTATTATATGATATTTCACATCAATTTCTACATCATGTCGAAAATCCTGGGTCTAAAAGTTATATAACCTCTGAAGTTCATAAAAAGCAATACAGGTGGTTTTATTTCAAAAATTACGAGATTCCATCTTGGTCTTACTTGACATCTCAAGAATCTTGGCTACCACTAGCAAGACAAGAACAATAATTTTTCTTGATAGGTGAGAAAAATTCTTGATCTTGATCATTTTTCATTCGAATAAGAGCGAAAAAGGACGCCTTTTTTTGAGGTCCTCCGTTGTAGGGTGGGTCGAAAATAAATACTTCTGGAATTCGAAATAGCTACAACGCGGAAATGTAGCGTATTGAGATCCTAAAAGAGTATAATTAATTTATTATCGATCAACATGCAGCTTGGTTACACGCGCTCGAAAAAAAAGTTTAAAAAATTTCTTGTTTGTAGAGTTTTTGAATTTTTGTGAGTTTCAATTTTTTTTTACATACCTGAAGGTCAAGAAAGTTTTCTCAATTTTTGGCGGATTTCAATTCATCATTTTCTGAGAGATAATTCCTATTTAATTCACCCCTGTTTTCGGAAAATTTGTTTAACACGTTTGTAAATAAAAGAATTTTCTGAGGTACTTGAAAACTTTCCAGTGACAAACATGCACTAGGAAAAAAATCGCCAAGATCCAGGAATCGAAATTTGCAATACAGCGAATTTTAAAAATTTTTATTTTGGTGTTTAATGGTATCTTTATAACTTGTGGTTTAAACATTTTTCTGAGCATGTGTGGGCTTTTTAAACATAGAAATACATTAGAAAAAAAATCCACAAGACTCAGGAATCGAAATTAGAATTACAGCAGTTTTTCAGAATTTGAAATTTGGTATTTAATATTACTATTTTCTACACTTGTGATTTTTAAATTTTGTCAAGGATGTGTGGAATTTTCAAGCATAGAAATAGGATAGAAAAAAATCGACAAGACCCAGGAATCGAAATTGGAATAACAGCAAATTTTCTTAATTCGGAATTTTGTATCTAATAGAATTTTTTTACTTATAAGTTTAACATTTTTCGAGATTTTGTGGAAGTTTTAAGCCTAGGAATACACTAAAAAAAATCAACCAGCGGAATTTCAAAAAGACCCAAGAATCAAAATGGGAAACAGAAGCTTTCAAAAATGCTGAATTGGTGTTTATTAAATTTACAAAATTACCTTTGAACCTGTATTCCTTAGATGTAATTTTTGCAAAATCTACATGTTCATCCATTGTGTCAACTTACTAATAACACTTGAGGCCAAAATAAAAATGTTTAAAAAAAAGAAACGCCGCTTTAGCATTTTTAAAAATTCTTGTTTCCCATTTTGATTCTTGGGTGGTTTTTTTTCTAGTATATTTCTTGGGTATTTTTTTAAATAAATATTTTTAAATCTAGTGTATTCTTGGGTATTTTTTTCTAGTGTATTTCTATGCTAAAAAACTCCAGACATGCTCAAAAAAATTCTAAAAATCACAAGTGTAGAAAATAATTCTATTAAATACCAAATTCCAAATTTCGAATAATTACTGTAATTCTAATTTCGACTCCTGGATCTTGTCGATTTTTTTTTTAGTGTATATAAATACACTAGAAAAAAAATTCAAAATCGCACAGTTGCTCAGAAAAATGTTTAAACCAAAAGTTATAAAGATAATTTCACTAAATACCAAAATCAAAATTTTTAAAATTCGCTGTATTTCCAATTTTGATTCCTGGGTCTTGGAGATTTTTTTCCTAGTGCATTTTTGTCACTAAAAAGTTTTCAAGTACCCCGAAAAATTCTTCTCCTATTTACAACTGTGTTAAAAATTTTTTCCGAAAACAGGGATGAATTAAATAGGAATTATCTCTCAGAAAAATGATTGATTGAAATCCGCAAAAAAATGAGAAGACTTTTCTAACCTCCAGGTATGGTAAAAAAAATTGAAACTCAAAAAAATGTCAAAACTCTACAAACAAGAAATTTTGGAAACCTTTCTTTCGAGTGCGGGTAACCAAGTTGCATTTCAATCGATCCCAAAAACGCACATCAGTACCTAAAGCAAACAAAAATTTTTTATTTCTACATTAGTTTTGCGAGAGAAGTACACAAGATTATTGCGAAATATTGATTTTTCGCAAAATGGCCTCAATATAAAAAAATTCTTTTCCTTTTTTTTATAATGTTTTATAATTTTGAGAAAAAACAATATTTTCTCCAATAATTGTTTGTACTTCTCTCGCAAAACTAATGTAGATAATGAAAAAATTTGTTTGTTTGTTCTAGTTTCTGATATGCATCTCCAATAGGGTGGGTCGAAGAAACAAAATTTTGGAAATTAGAAATGGAACTATGTGGAAAAGTAGCGTATTAGGGCCCTGAAAAAACATAACTAATTTGGATTCGATCAATAAACGCCTTGGTTTTGCGCGTTAACAAAATATGTTTGAAACAATTCTTTTTTTCGTAATTTTGATATTTTCTTGTATTTCAATTTTTTTTTTTTACATTTCTGGAGGCTTTAAACGACTCCCCAAATTTTTACAGATTTTTATTTGCAGCCTCATCAGAGATTATTAATGTTTAGTAGCTTAGTTAGTTTAGTAGTTTAGTTTTCAAAAAATAATTTTAAAACCTACAGAAATGTAGAGAGAATTTTTTCAGGTATCTAGAACGTTTCTACTGGTAAAACTACGCTAGAAAAAAATTTAATTAGTCTAGGAAATCATAAGTGTAAATACATTGAATTTTTTAAAAACTGAGTTTTTGTTTTTTTGAATTATTCTTTTTAAATTGATTTTAAATATTATTTTTAACATCTGAGGGTGTTCTAGTGATAAATATACTCTAGAAAAAAATTGCTAATTGATAAATTCATTTTTGTGTTTTTTTAAGCTTTAATTTTACTGATAAAAATACTCTAGAAAAAATTTATAAGTTCATGGAATCAAAAATAAAGAGGTAGCATATTTTCAAAGAAGCCATTTTTGTTTTTTTAAGAGTATTTCTATCACTAAACACCCTCAGATTTAAAAAATAAAATTTAAAGTCATTTGAAATACAATAATTTTAAAAAATCAAAAACTCAGTTTTTAAAAAATTCACTATATTTACACTTATGATTTCCTAGACTAATCAAATTTTTTTCTAGCGTATTTTTACCAGTAAAAACGTTCTAGATACCTGAAAAAATTCTTTCTAAATTTCTGTAGGGTTTAAAGTTATTTTTTGACAACAGGGATTTATTAAACATTAATAATCTTTGATGGGGCTGCAAATAAAAATCTGTAAAAATTTAAGAAGTCGTTTAAGGGGTTATGTCCACTTATTTTTGAAAAAATGACATGATTTTCATTAATTTTTTGGGCAGGTAAATAAATATTTATTAAAAAACCAACAGTGGGATCATAAAGTACATATTTTAAGGTACTTGACGAAATTTTTTTCATGAAAAAATATTAAAAATTAAACGAAATCAAAATCCAAAGAGATTATGTTATTATATTTTGTTGTGAAGAGCCTGAACGTAGGATTTGTTAAAATTGTTATTTACAAAAAAATTACAACAATTTTAACAAAAAGTTCATTTTTCGAGATCTTTGAATTTTGATTTTTTGCAATAAAATAAAAAATTGTTAACAAAATAAAAAATCCTTCCTTCAGGCTCTTCACAACGAAATATACTAACATAATCTCTTTGGATTTTGATTTCAGATGAGTTGTTTTGGAGGTCAGGTTTTTATGGTCACCATAAGGCATGTCAAAAAAAAGTCGTTTCCGGAAAATAAACACATTCCGTTTAATTTTTAATGTGTTTTAATGAAAAAATTTTGTCAAGGACCTTAAAATATGTACTTTATGATCCCAAAAGGATTGGATTTTTTGGGATTTCAAAAGATTTAATGAATCTACAAGTTTATGGAACATTAAAAATATTTTAGAAAATTTTAACAGTTTGTCGAAAAGTCCAGAAGTCATGAATATTTTCAGAAAATTTTAGAGCATTTCAAAGATTAAAATTAAGGATTTATTTGTTTGCAAATTTTGTATTATTCAAAGAAATATTTATTTCATTAAAATATTTTTGATTTAAATAAAATATATGTTTCTTTCATTCAAAAAAAGCTTAGAAGAAGAAGAAAGAAAGAAATATTAATGAAAGAATTTCTTTCATTAGAATATTTTTGATTTAAATAAAATATGTTTCTTTCATTCAGAAAAAGTTTCTGTGAATTAGAAAAAAATTTCTTTGACCGTATAACAAAGCAATGCTTTTTTAATTTAAAGAAATTTTCTTTAAAACAAAAAATTTTTCTCTGGATGCAATATAAATTTTATTACTTAAATTTTTATATTTTCATCACAAGAGTAGTTATTACTTCTATTTTAATTACAATAGAATTTTTTAATTTTCCTGTTCCGAAGCCTTAAGATGCAAAGAATACAATAGAACTTTCTCGTCACTTGCTTCTAATATTTATACTTTGAAAATCAGGATCAGTCACGCAGGTAAAAGTTTGTTTGATTTAAACAAATTATTCCTTTGTTCAAAAAACATTTTGATGATTCAAACAAATTTTGTTCGAATTAAGAAAATTTTTCTTTGAATCAAATAAAATTTGTTCTGATTTTTAAAATTTGATTTGACTAACTTAATTGAATCTTACAAAATAAGAATTATCTTAAAGTCAAAAATGTTGTTTACAGAGAGAAAATTAAGTCGCGTTCGTCATTTTTAATTTTTCCGGGAAAAGCACGTGCATTAAGAAATGATTCTATCCGTGATTCATGACCTTGCGTAAAAACGGTCGAATGACTTTTCGCGACGTGTTAAACGTTAAAGTGAAGGTTCTTTCTCCTGGCGCAATTTTTTTACGACGTCGCTGCCGGAGAAAAAAGCCGATAAAGCCCTGCGATAAGTAAATAAACTGGCGCAGGAGTTTGTATGAGCATGTAAATCAAGGGAGTGTGGCTACTTGAATATGGAACGAAAGTATTACAGTTTAAACGAATATGAAAATGTATTAGTGAAGGAACATGTAAATTATTAGCTTGCGTTCTGATGAAGTCATTTTTCTAAATCTCCGCTTTATCAATCTTCAAAAATAAACAAAATGTATTCATTCAATTCATTTTATTCACATAAGAGAAATTTCAAGTTATATAATTTTCATTCTACAACTTTCGTATAATTTTATTTTATTCGGTTCAGAGATTAATGACTTGAGTAAAAAAATAAAGTGAGTAAAACTTATTTAAAAATAGTTTCCATTTTAAAAAATTTCCAGGAGTTTCCTGGGAATTCTTCGGAAAAACATGTCCAAAGAAACCGTGTTATGAAGATTTTATCATTGGTAAAAAAGCTTTTCTAAATTGTTCAAAAATTGATTAAGATCTTAATTGTTTAAAAAAATTTTAAACCAAGATTCTTTGATAGAAAATATTGTTGTGACTTATTTTTAATTGCATGTTAATTATTAATTACGAGATGTGTCGTACGATTGCGATTATAAATTGACGTTGCAATTGACGCTTGCCTGACCCAGGCAACGAGTGACCAGCGTGGATTCCTCGTATCTTGGTAACAAACTTGTTTTCTATTGTTGCTTGCACTTAATTAAGCAACGCACGCAACTCCTCCTCGTATAGTTTATAAAAAAAATTGTTTAATGAGCAGAGATTCTTACGTAATATTAAAAGCATAAGGAAATTGTGAGACAAGTTATTGCAGCCGTTATGTAAAGGCAATCATATTTTCGTAATAATTAGGTTCCTTTATTACGATTCTAATCAAGAAAAAAGTGCTTTTAATTCAAGGTTGACGATGGAAAATTTGGATCCTTGGAAATGGTCTATGAAATATCACGATGTTAAGTTTATTTAAAATAAAATTGAATTTTATGGGATCAAAAGTTTTAAGTGTTTAAAAAAAGTTCAGCATTGATTCCCTTTTCTATATAGTATAAAATATAAACCATTGATTTTCGAATTTCTAGGCAATAAATTGAATTCAGAAAACGGTTCATTGCCTTAAACGAATTTTTCCCTAAATCCAGCAATCTTTTTTCTAGATTTACTCGGACATGAATCTCGGGATTGATTCTTTGTTTATTTCGAAGGTGGATTCAGTGGACGTAGAAATCCCTAGTTTCACACTCGACGTGATGTTGACCCAACCGTTTGACCCACCATGTGTCCATGTGGAAGGGGCAATACATACATATTGTATTCTGCAGGTTTAAAGGCATGTAATATAAGGCGATGGATTATTTGTCTGGTACGAGGAGGTGACTTGCTTCCAGACTGTGATGGAGTGCCTCGACTGCCATCCACATCCATTCCAGAGTCGACGGGTTCTTCTTATTTGACGACTTGAAATCGTCCTGAACCGATCCGGCACTTAGGAATGCCAATGACAGTCACTCGGATATTCTCCCACGTGACTTCACCATGGAAGCAACACGGATTAAATTCAACGACTAGATTCCTTCGGAAATCATTCAGGAAGGTTGATCTGTCACTGAGAAATTTATACAGAAATCGGAGTCTGATTTCAGAGATTAAATCTGGGATCAATGCAAATTTTACTAGAAATTAATATTAATTTATATTAATTTGTATCCATTATATAAATTATATTCATTTATAATTATTAATAACTATCAATTTTATACGCGCTGAAGCGCATGTGAAACGTTGCATTAGCAGCTGTTAAAAGTTAGTAAAAGAAAATACTAAAATACACACACACACACACATATATA
>JBAGKK010046460.1:0-10272 GCA_037177015.1 Euceroptres primus
AGTCCCGTACGAGTCCCATCCGTTACTCTCTTTTTCGTCTTATAACATCAAAATTATTCACTTTAATTAAATTTTTGTATCTGGAAAATTTCAAATTCCTGTATCTTTGTACAGATAGCTTAGTTTAAACAAGATATGATTGTTTTAAATAAGACTTTTTCAAGTTTTTATGCGTGCAAATGTCCCATCCGTTACTTTGGAATGGCCGTATTGCACATAATTCTCAAAAATGCTAATTTAATCTGCAACTTTCGTAAAGTTCATTTCTCGAATTCTTCGTTCATTTTTCCAAATAAAGAGCCCTTAAATGACTTCTTTTGTAAAAAGAAAGCGACGCCTGAACAATTTTATGAATTTTACTGTGAAAAATCATGAAAAATTGGCAGTTTGGCGAAAAAACCAACCCAACCTAACTTTCGTAAAGTACACTTTTTATTAAATTTCTTTCACCTCCTTTTGCTTCTGAGACATATTTATAGTGCCAGTTGATTAAGCAAAGGTTTATAATCCTGCATTAAAAACCAAAAATCGCCAATTTCTACCCTAAGTTACAAAAACATAAATAACTCAGAAACTAGTATCGACAATGGATCTATCCTACTTTCAATGTAGACGTACACATTTGTTTGTTTAATTTGTTTAATATCAATGGTGTATGAACTTTCGGCTAGAAGAACGAATTAGAAGATAATTATGAAGAAAAGATAGTCTTTTTATGTTGAATTTTAATATAAGTCGAATGCATAAACTTCATTTGCCTTGAATGTTTAAGTTCTCTTAATTTCTTTATGATAATGTGACAATAGAGAGCTATTGTATTTCTGGAAAAAATATTTTGAAAATTTATGATGAGTTGTTTACCTCCACTTTTTTAAAATCAAAAAGCTGTTTGCTAACTCATGAGCCTGGAACCACAGGCTTCTTTGCTGATTTTTACAACTTTTTAGGAGAGGCTATTGAAAATTGAAAATGAATTACCGTTCATACAGAAAGATATTTGATAATGATAAAAAACTTTTCTTATCTGCCTTTAACATCAATAACTAAAACATTCCTAAGGGATTTAATCCTGAAAAGGAGCTCACTGCAGTTCGCAACGTTTACAAATAAATGCTAGAAAATTTTTTCTAAAACTCACGGAACCTAAAATGTTATTGCTGACAATGGTTCCATTTGATGTTCAAAGACACCCAAAAAAGTTTCATCTCCCTAGCACAAAAGGATCACGCCATTTTTAAACCTCTAAGACTTCAAAAATTCACGAAAAATAGGGGATGTAACTTTTCTGTGTCTTCGGACATCAAATGGAACCATTATGAGTAATAAAATTTTAGGTCTCGAATTTAAGGTATTTTTCGTGAATTTTTTTAACCTTAGAAGTTGAAAAAGGGAATGACGCTTTTGTGCTAGGAGGATGTAACTTTTTTGCGAGTCTTGGGACATGAAATGGAACCATTAAGAGCAATACATTTTTAGGTCTCGAGGCTAGGGTATTGTGTGTAAGAAAATCAAGTGGAACTTGATTTAGTATAAAATTTTAAGCCTGAAAGTTAAGGTATTTTTCGTGAATTTTTTTAATGTTAGGGGTTGAAAAACGGAGTGATCCTTTTGTGCTAGGGAGATGTAACTTTTGTATTACATCTCCATTTGTGTTAACAACTTTTGTGTTATTAATGTGATTTTTGTGTGTCTTCGGACATCAAATGGAACCATTATTAGCATACAATTTTAGGTCTCGAGGTTAGGGTATTTTTCTTAAATTTTTTAATGTTAGGGGTTAAAAAATGGAGTGATCCTTTTATGCTAGGAGGATGTAACCTTTGTGTTACATCCCCATTTGTGTTATTAATGTGATTTTTGTGTGCCTTCGGATATCAAATGGAACCATTATGAGCAATAAAATTTTAAGTCTCGAGGTTAAGATATTTTTCGTGAATTTTTGAAGTCTTAAGGGTGGAAAAACGGGAAGATCCTTTTGTACAAGGGAGATGTAACTTTTTTCTGTGTCTTGAGACATCAAATGGAAGCATTTACAGCAATAAAAGTTTAGGTCTGGAAGTTAGGGTATTTTTGGAAAATTTCCTTTAAAAAATTTTAAGTCTTAGGGGTTGAAAAATGGGGTGATTCTTTTGTGCTAGGGAGATGTAACTTTTTTGTATGTCTTCAGACATCAAATATAAGCATTTGCAGTAATAAAATTTTAGGTCTCGAGGTTAGGGCATTTTTCGTTATTTTTTTAAATCTTAGGAGTTAAAGTGGGTTATCCTTTCATGCTAGGGGAATGAAACTTTCTTAGGCATCTTTGAACATCAAATGGAACCATTATGTGTGTAATAAATTATTGACTTTTTTCATAAAATCTTGTGGCAGAAAAGTAATTGCATTGATTTTATTGCATGATAATTGCAAATTGCATTGAAATAAAACTTTGGGGCACTGAAAAACGACTCTGAAGTTGGTTCTTCCTTCACTTTTTTTGTGTAAAACGTATGTACACGTGGGTTGAAATATTTTTTCACAAATTTTCTCTATTTTATAGTATTTTATTCAAAAAAGTTGTACCTACACGTTTAGAGTCAAAATTTAATATTAAAATTAATATTGAAAGATGATTGATGATGATCATCTATTAGTGTCAAAATCTCATTTTCGACAAGAAAGTGCGATAAAATCCTGTGACTCTAAAGTTACAAACTCTTAATAATTAATTAACAATTAGAACAATTTATTAGGCAATTGACAATTATTGATTTAAGAAAAACATAATTTACATACCACGTGTAATCTATAGTTTGGAAAACCAAATACTATAATTCAGTATTTTAAAGATGAAATGTTTAAAATTAGGGTAGAAATGAAAAAATTTTCTCTATTAAATAACATTTTCATATAATTCAAGAGCATAAAAAATACAGGTTATCAATTGCCGTTCGATTCGTCAATATGTCTAAATGGATGGTTTTCCAATAACTGCATGCCAATAAATCATTGATTAGACGCAAATATAATGTTGATGCATTCCATAAAATATTTCTCGTATTATAAAAAGGAACAATGTATTCAATTAAATCTGTACCAAAATTCATTAAAATCTATTCATATTTGTAATTACCTGACAGCATTTTCTTTATTTGCATATCTACAGCATTAATTATAAACAAAAACAAATAAAAAAACTATCTACTTGTAAATGAAATTATTACGTCAATGTAAAAATAAGTTTTCATCATCATCATCTAATATGGAAGAAATTTGATTATTATAAACTTATTATAAAAAATATCTACTTTCTTAACTTCAAGTCATTTTAATTTCGTTTAATTACGAATCACTCTCTTTTTTTCGTTAGCTTTTATTATATAAAATCGAAAAGAAATTCGACATCTCAAGAATGAAACTTTCTTTAAAAAAATCCTATGTTTGCCTATGCAAATATTTACAACAATACTGTTTCTCTTGTAGTCCTAAGCGAAGATTAACTGGCATTTCAAAAGAGAATAAAAGACTATAAACGTTGGTCTCCAATAAAACTTGAACCCTTACTTTAAAGTTTAGACAGTCAAAAGTGATGCTTAGGCTTTGAAAGTTGGATCACCATCAGATCACTCACCGAAGTTCACTCAATGAAGAGTTTCAGTATTGAATGAAATTTTATGACTGGTCCTCGTGCGCGTTTTATTTTTACGAGACATCGAAATGACTTTATTTCAGATTTTATTGGTGTTGCCGGTATTTACAAGCTGCCACCATGAACAAAATCGGTAGACATCCTTTGATGTGAAATTCATTTCGGATTTTTTGTGAATGAGTTGTTTCTTTTCTCAAAAGATAAAATACAGTGTGAAATTTAAAACGAGCCTGAAAATCGTTGTCTAGCAGCAGTGGTGCATAATGGACGAAAAAGCGACGAGTTTTGTTTCGGTGAAAAACGAAATTACCAGGCGCATTATTTCCATCACGGATGTGCAGTTTTCAGGGATCGTTTGTTTTTGTTAATGCGTGAAAAGATAATCGCTCATTACGAGCTTCGCCATTTAACCACGGTAAATAACCTGATTTTCGATGGAATAAAATGATACTCTGTTCGATTGTAACATGATCGTAACGATCAAACATATGTAAATGAAGTCAGTGCAAATTTTGGCCAATTTACCTTTATCCCACAAAAAATTATATTCATATCTTTCAAAAATGTTTCTGAGTTAACTGAACTTTATTTAATAATTTCAAAGGGCAGCAATAAATTTTTATATTAATAAAAATTTATTTTGTTTTACGCTTAATATCGTTTTTATATGAACTTTAAAATCTTATGTATTTTTATGTACTGTTAATTATTGAATAAATCACGAACTATTTATTAAATTACGAACAATAAAGTATTAAGTCCTTTCCAAATTATCATTTGAGTATAATCATTTATAAGCTTTTTGTATAAACTAATAAATCATTTTTTTGTTTGAAATATATGAAAACAAAAATTTTGTAAGATCTGAATCAAGTAAACAAAATACTGTACATGTTTTAGAGTAATAAAATTCAAAGCTCCTGTGGCTATATAGCCACTCTCGGACGGCTCCCAACTCACTAATTCGTTCCTTAACTTCTCGCCTAATACAATCAGAGTTAAGATAATTAAGGCCATCAAGGCCGAGAGGTGGTTTCCTCCGAAGTAGGGAGGCCAAGTGCAAACGCACCACGTGTTGCTGGCACGTGTCGATTTTTGAAGGTGCTTGCATGTTTCCAATTTTTTACGTCATATATCAGGAAATTGAAACAGATAAAATTTCTGCAGTGATTTCTGCACACGACACAATTCATACAAAACGAAATAAATGTAAACATCCTAGTAACTTTCTTAGAAAAAAAATAGTGAAGTATGAAAAATGAAACAAGCCTTCTTGAAAGATATAAAATATATAAATTAACAAATTAACAATAAAAACATTTTAACCGGAAAGCTGCCTACATTATTAAATGCCACTTTTAATTCCATTCTTATTTTTTCTTGGACCTTATGTACCGAAAACTGTTTGTTACATAAACTAGAGGTCGGAACTGAAGAAAGAAATGAACTACATTATTAAAGTATGTAAATTAAATATTATGAGATATCTATGTTTTATCTTTCTGACTTTGCATGAATTTTTAATTGATTTATCTCATTAAGAACGTAAGGACCAGAAATTGAAGGGTATATTGCACGTAAAGATTGAATAAGTTTTATTAATATTAAGATATCTAACCATTTTGAGAAGTCTTCTGAAGTCAATTTCAATTAGTGAATATGTCAGTTAATTTTTAAAAACGGACAGGTTTCCTTTAAATGATACGCCATTTGATAGTAAATTCATATTAATCTTATTCATCCGTAACTATGAAATAACTAAAATTAAAATATTACATGTTTTATAACTTCTTTTAGTCTAATAATACTTCATTTAACCTGATCGTATTTTTATTTAGCAGAGCAATGTATTAATTGTATTTTATTAAACATGATACGTATTGTTCTTCTAACAACAGGTTTTTCTCAAAAATATGTGTATTTTTTATTGCTCACAAATGGTTATTTAACTATAAAAAAGGGAAAACTTAAATATTCTATTCCAACGCAACATTATAAAAAACACTGAGAATTAAAAAATCTGTCTTTAAAAGTTTTATTAGTATTTTTTATTAATAATAATTAAATTTTATGAAATATGCATAAAATGTTCTTTCGAGAATTGAAATTGGCTTTGTAATCAGCGCAATAATTCAATACCAATAACAAGGCGACGGCAAGTGTCACCCCTAAACTGCCGTCCAAAGTAAAAAGATACATTTAAGTGACATTGTCGCTTAGGTCGACTTTTCCATTGCTAGGTTTAAGAGAATAACCCTAAACCACAAAGTCACTTACGTATCTTTTTACTTTGGACGGTAGTAAAGTTCTGTCAATATTTGATTGAATTGTTTCATTTATATTTAAAGTCAGATAAATTTCTCTTCGCCATTTGCACTTCATATTCATTATCAATTAGGACATTTTTAGAAAAATACTGGCTCTAATTAGAAATGGCTTGATTATCAATTCTCTTCATAGTAATATTAATTGGTAAAATTAAATTCAATTTGAGTTAAATGGGCAGTTACTGACTAAAGAGAAGACTTACTTATGAAAAAGACTTTTACTTTTGAAATGAAGCTAAAGTGAAATTATCTCGAAATGAATGTAAATTCATATTTTAGCATACATGCTGCTTCTAATTAAAATTTAATTTAATACTTAATTTAAGCGGTATCATTCGATTTAATTGATCAAGATTATAAAATGGATTCCAAAACAGTCCATTTTGCTAATTCCATTGACCAATTATTTTTGGAAAAAGCTTATAAAAATTTAAAAGCAAAAGCAGGTTAGTAATTAATAATAATTAATAACTATTTCTTAAAATTGCATTTCAATAAATTTTCTGTTTGAAGAATGTTTAATGATGTTTTCATTTTGTCAGTCAAAATTATAAATTATCTATACATTAATAAACGTTTATTAATAAAAACGTTTATTAATAAATTAATTAATAAACGTTAATTAAAACTTGTTAAGCTGGAAATAGATTTATAATCAAATCATAAACAAATCATTTCACTTAATAAGTATATGCGACGCGGAAATGGTCAAAATTGAATTTTGTTACTTTTATTACCCGTTACTTATCTATGTGAAGAATATTAAATTTTATGCAGAATAAGGATTTCAGTTTCAAATTAAAAATCTTCAAAATTAAATCGTAAAGTCGTTTTATAATTTAAATTCATTCTGTAATTGAATAACGCTTCAAGGAAAAGCAACTGCGATGTTATGTAATTGTGAATTGTTTCCTCATAATTTACTTTTTATTGCAAGAAAATAGGGTAATATTAAACAAGAATTAGTCATAATTTACTTTCTATTGCAAGAAAATAAGGTAAAATTAAACAAGAATTAAATGAGTACTAATTTTCCAAACAATAGGTAAATTAATAAACCTTCTATTGAAGATAATTAATTAATTAATCACTTTGGCTATTAGGCCAAAATAATTTTTAACCATCAGTTGTTCTCCTACCCCTGACCTTTAAAAATAATTAAAAATTCACTAAATAATTTTAATAAGAAGCACAGAAAACCAATGCGATGGTGTGAATTTTGTTGCATCTGATTTTGAACCAATTGAAATTTCTATTCTTATTTCATTTGTTTACTTGTTTTAGTTTCATTTTTGTTGCACATCATTTTGAGACCAACACTATCACTGAGGTGATTACATACGCTATTACATACCTAAAAGGGATTTTACACTTTTTTGAAACTCTGAAACGTAAACTAATTACACTCTCATAATTTAGAAAACATACATTTCTAAGTGGAAACAATAGTCCTTCTCTCTTAATTTCAAGCACAATTCACAAATCCGTCGCTTCAAATCACTTAGCAATCAATAATCCACAAAATGTGTCGAGCTGATACTGATTCCCTTCATTTTCAATGGACCAATTTTCCTTCATCACTATTCACGATTTTTCCTTTTTATTTTCCTCCTCCTTTCCAGGATTCTGAATTTGTCATCTCAACTTAATCCGGTGCATTTTCAAGCTGAAACTTACCGGAAATACCGTGAATGGAACCGCCGGCGGAGATATTGTTGAGCATGCCTCCCCAGGAGCTTAGCTCCTGTACACCTTCTTGCCTATCGCAGCTCCTAAATTTGAAATCCCTTTCAAGTTTTCGTAAAATTTTGCTTCCTTGGAACTCCGAAAAAATGCAAAAACTGGGACCGGCGCAAAAACGATTTCCAAAACGAGCCTTAAATTGATCGGTCCGAGTCGCGGTTACACTGGCCCGCGCCTCGCGAAGGCATACAGCGAACTACTTGGCTGCCATATCCGAGATCCCCACCACGAAATTTTACACTCCCCACCCTCAATTTCACTCCATCGCCTCCACCAAGAACACCACCACCCAGCCGATATTCCCCACTCGTGGGCGTGATATTAAATCGTTCCTATACTTGGGGTTTGGCTCTTTTCAGGACCGTATCAGCACCTCAACATTCCCTGGTTAAATAATCTCAAAGGAAATTATCAAAAATGAGGGTAACGTTTTTTAAATCATTCGTTTAAATGCAATCCTTACAGTATCAGTTTGTCAAGAATTTGTAATTTTAATTCTCATCAGTGTAAAGTTACTTGTAGTTTTTCAAAGTAGAAGCAACGAAGTTATTGAAGAAGCTATAACTCGATTAAATTTTGTCAATATTCCTTAATAAATTGTTAATAATAAAATTATTATTAATAAAAAATTATTAATAAAGCATTACTAATAAAATATTATTAATAAAACATTAATAATAAAACTTCGTAAAACAAACAAAAATTGTGAGCTTGTGTGTAAGGGACTATACACAAATTACGTCACAAACAAAGGAATAAATTACATATTTCTATCTCTCTCAATCTTTCGATGTTTAATTTTTTATCTCTCATGTTTATTCTTTTGTTTGTTACGTAATTTCAGTATGGTTTCTAATCAGTTGTACTTTTGGTTCTTATATAATTATATTGATACATATATATTCATACTGATAATTAGATAATTGATACTGATATCAGCACTAAAATAATTTATTGCCGATATACTCTATAAGTTTTTATTGAAAATATCTCAAATCTTCTTCTAAATTTTATTTTGTTTTTATTTGCGATTAATTGCCTTTGAATTTGATAAAATGTAAACTTTTTCATAATAATTTATTCGGAAACGTTTTGAAGTGAAACCCTTGAAAAGGAGAGTTTTGCAAGTACCTGAAAGCATAAAATAAGCGCTTATTCAATTATTCAATTCAAAGCCTGTCTGAGTTACATTCCATTACCATGAACATCGTTTCTGAATTTTATTTCACATTATTCATCTGTCGTTTCTGTTTACAGTCGTATCCCCTGCACAGTATCCTTAAACTTCTTTTCAGTACCCATAAACACCTTGAACGTCATACAATCTACTAGGAAGCATAGCGATCCACCTCAACGATAGGGATTATGTTTCCTGAGGGAACACGTCGAGTTGTTACATATTTCGAAGCTCCTGGGTAATTCATTTTGTAAAAGGTAATGATGAACTAGTAATTTGAAATACTTTTTATTAAGAGGGTTCTGAAAATATTCCCATGATTTTAGATTTCAATCAGTCTTCGATGAAAAGGTCATTGAATGAAAACGAGAGTATTAAACGTTTCAGTCATAATTTTACACCCTCTTCAGTAAAACTTTATCATAGTAAATTCTGAGTTCAATCATCTTATAATCAATAAAAACATTCGAGTCAGAAAACCACACAGCCGCAACTAATCCATAAGAAATGTCAAGAACATTCATTCACAGGAAAACGTTATGGGTGAAAAACATCCCAAAATAATATGTAATAAAAGTACGAATAAGTCCAAAAAATAAAACAAGCAATGCGTTAGATTTAAAATTTTTAAAAAATTTTAAATTTTAAATTTTTTAAATATTTTAAATTTTAAATTTTTTAAATATTTTAAATTTTAAATTTTTAAAATATTTTTTAAATTTATGTCGGAAGTCTCGCCAATTACTTGGCGAGACTTCCGACACAAATGTAGACGTTCAACCAAGTTGATGACCGGTTTGTCGAAAGTCTCACCAACTTGGTAAAATTAAAAAACAAATTTAATCTAACGTTTTGGTCGTTTAATTTTTTGGTCTCATTCGTACTTTTATCACATATTATTTTGGTATATTTTTCACCCATAATGTTTTCCTGTGAATGAATGTTCTTGAAATTTCTTATGGATTACTTGGCTATTTGGCTTTCTGACTCGAATGTTTTTATAGATTATAAAATGACTGGACTCGTTTACAGGATTTGCTATAATAATGTTTTACTAAAGGGGGTCCAAAATTAGAACTGAAACATTTAATACTCCCGTTTGCATTCAATGGCCTTTTCATCGTAGACTGATTGAAATCTAATATATACAAGGTCGAGATTGACTCATCATGTTCCTATGATTTTTTTTCAAAGTTGGCACTCTTTCTTCACTAAAAATGTAATTTCTACGTTCTTACAAAAATTTTCATCTGTTTTCCTTAAGTAAAGACAACAATATAAATTTTTTTAAAAAGCATTCGAAAGCAAGAGGAAATTTTTATAGGTAACATCCAATTGATGGTAACCATTCGAACATTGACTGATCAAAAACTACCCGTTCTACTGGAAATTTGCAG